>WNWK01014136.1:0-52593 GCA_009830355.1 Cherax destructor | reverse complement strand
TGTTTCATTTAACTATTGTAATGTCAGTTGATGAAAACTACTGCCTAAACTTTTTTTAAAAGTTCTTTTTATGTTGTTACTGAATAAAATTGTTAATTTTTTGGGGGGTTTTGAATGTTTTAAAAATTTATTATTAATATTATTGTCAAGTTTAAATGCTTGACACCCCCATTATGTATTACGTATATAAACTTTTAAAAAAAAAAACAATTCGACATTTTTTCCTTTTATTAAACTATAGAGATAGGGGGGAAAAATGTGCCTGATTCTATAGTATAGTCTGTTAATTATTCTTTCAAAATTTTTACATAGACAACTAGTTAAGGATATTGATCTAAATGTATGATGCAGTGGGGAAAAGCGGTAGTAATTGGGGTTATGGTTGTTCCGACAGCCAGGAACCATTAGTGTTACGCCCGCACTTCCATCTAGCGGGCTGAGGCGAAACTCATTTCCCTGGTGTCTGGGGTCTTTAATTTCTACCCTGGTTTTTAAACCTTACCTGGTGTGGGGCTGTATAACCCTTGGTTTAGCGATTCTATTTGATTATAATAATAATAACCTGGTGGGGGTTGAATTTTGGGAGAGTCATTTCACCCCATTTTTATCCACGAAGGGACACCAAGTATTTCTTTCATTTTTTTTTATTTTTATGGTTACCAGAAGTTTTAAGATTACACCCCCCCTTGTCGTTCTTAAATGTTGATAAATAACTTTTGGAACCCAGTTTATTTTTTTTATTATCAGCTGTGCTGCGGGCCCTTCATCCAGGGTAGACCCCTTTTAATTTTCATTACGATTTCGTGAGTCATGTAGACGCCTAATATTGGAGCAAGATCCAGTTTTTTGGGACTTGGGGGAATTACGACTAATCCTCCCCCAACATCACACTTATGGTGATACAACCAAGAGTAACAAGAATCCAGAACAGGGGAGATTACCACCACCCAGGATAACCTATACCATGCTTTCAAACATCCGAAGACCATCCTGGGCTTTACTACTCCCCGCCCAAACATCTTACCAGAACCACAATGGCCAATTTTTATTCTTATTTAATCTTAATTAAAAGACTTAAGACTTATTTTCACTATTAACCTAGTCGTTTATTTATTTTTCCATTCTTTTTTGACCAGGCATTGCACACAACTTGTATATTTAATTGTGGCAGGGCGGCGGTGCAAGAACAGAATGCAAAAACGGGAATTGCAAGGGGTTTGGGAGGGAACAGTAGAGGTGTGTGGATGGCGAGGCTACTAGAGATGAACTAACTTGGGCTGTAATATATTTAAATACTGTAAGTGATTCCTAGTGTTAATTCAGAGAAAGTAGTGCAAACAGCTTTAAATAGGATAAAAGGGTGGAGGCCGAGATCTTACATTGCAACAAAGGGTAGTGGCGGTCAATACACTTGTGTATAGTAAACTGTGGCACGTAGCGGTGGTATTTCCATTGTTACAAGCAGATATTAGAAGACTTGAGGTGAGAGTAATGAGATACATTTGGGCGTACGGTCGGTCGTGGCTGAGGAAGGAAATAGTTAGGAACAGGGTGGACAGGGGAGGCCTGGGACTGATTGGGTTGGAGAGGCGATTATTCAGTCTGTATGTTAAAAGATGTGTTGTATGTTGGGTGGAATGGCAGAGGGAAGAGTAGGCATGATGGAGAAGGATCTGGGTAGATGGTGGGGAGGGAGGGATTTACGGCTGGTTGGGATATTTTGCGGCAGATGATGGTAGTGAAGACTTCCATAGATGGACTGCAAGTGAGATTGAAATAATGGGATGGGGTAGGAATGTTATCGAGGGTGTGAGTGAATATCCTATGTATGATTGGCATCATGTTTGGAAAGGGTTTAAAGAATTAAAGTTGAGATCGAGGGATAGGGAATTAATGTATAGGTTTTTGCATGGGGTGGTAGCATCAAAGGAGGTTTTATACAAAATGGGAATTATAAAGGACGGAAGATGTGACAAGTGTGGTTATCAGGAGACTGGAATGCATGTGATTTATTTTTGTGAAAGTTTAGGAATGGTGAGGGAATGGATGGGTAGTGTTTTGCGAAAGATGGGGAGGGATAGGGTCTTACGGGCTATAAGTCTGGATTTGGGTGGAGTTGGGATGAGCACGAGAAGGGCTTTAATGTATGTAATGGTTGATTTTGTGTGTGAACATGGAGGGTAAGGGAGGTTAAAGAGAACGCATTGGGGGCAATAGCGGGCTATGCTTAGGACTAGAAATAGGAATAGGTGGGTGTATGGGAGACGATATGAAGAATTGTTATCTAGGGAGTATAGAGATATGACTTTGCAGGTGTTATTGAGGGGGAGGATGCAGGAAATGGCAGACACCTGGAGAGGCGGGAATTTCTTTATGTTTAATGTAATGTCAGTGGGAGGATTATTGGGGGAGGGAAGATAAAGAGCGAGTGATTGAGTGGGGGTTAAGCAGTGGGGTAAGAATAGGGGAGTATGGGGTTGACGGATGACGCATTAATATTGAGGGGTGACTTAATGTACAGTAGGATAGAAATAGTTGAGTGTGACGGGAAAGAATGGATTTAATAGAACGTTGTGACTGACTTGAAGACTAATACATCTGGGGAAATTTGTGGGTTTGCCTTGTATTATGGTCACTGTTGAGGCATAAGTGTGGTTATAACGTTTTTGTGTAAGAAATAGTTACTTATCTTAGTGTTGTGTGGTACTGAAATGTAAAGTAAGTACGGGTAAGAAGTTAGCGCATAAATCTTCAGTACAAGGAGATATTGTATGTACACATTCCGCGTCCAGCACTGGTGGTGTGCGGACGTGTTGGTCAGCCCCGGTGGTAGCAGTTGGAAATTATATTTTCAGCAAAGATGGTGGACGGCTACCGGAGGCGAGTTAACACAGTATGTGCTGAGTTTATACAAGGAGCGGTCTACTCGACGAATGCGGATGTGATATTACCTGCTGTTCTTCGCGACACATACCATGTGACACTTGCAGATCTTTATGGTATATCGATTAACGGTGCAAAGAGGCTGTTTGTGAAATTTGAGCACGGAAGCATATCAAAGGGTGGTGGACGCATATCAGGATCAACGAATGATGGTAAATCCTGGTGTAGAGGTATGTTTACGGACGTGTCAGCTGTCTACAAATGGATTAAGGTCCAGAATATTCCCCTTTTAAATGGGACCGGAGGACGTCCGCGACGTTTTTAAGGTATTTGGTGTCATTCATGCAGTCAATATTGGCAGATGGGCGCAGGGGCTATATGCAGGTCTTTGGAGGGAACTTTTTCAGTAAAAATGACATTGCGAAAGCCCATACCATCTTATGTAATGGTGATTGTTTCCGACACAGGATACGTGACATATCAAGGGCAGGTGCGTACATGTAGATTGTGTGGGCAGCCTGACATCTGGCGGCTGAGTGTGTGCGGAGACGGAGGATCGACGACGGGAATGGCGAACCTGCAGGCAAGAGTGTGGAGGAGCGTAAGGGCGTGGTACTGGAGGATGGTGCCATGGAAAGTCAACCGGAAGGAAGGCAGTGGAGTGAGGAAGTGGAGCAGGCAGAACAGGAAGTGATGCAGACTCGAGAAGAGAGGAATTTGGAGGATCAGCGGCCGCCTCAGGAGACTGAGGAACAACAGGAGGATGATCATAGTGTGGTAAATGAGGTTATATTGGAGGATTTGAATGAGATGTTGGGAGGTGAGAGTATGGATTTGGAGAATGGGGGTGTGGGTGGTGAGGTGAGACTTTGCTGCCTTCTTTGGACCAGATTGAAAGTAGTGGAGCTACGGCGACTGTGGTACAGGTGGATGTGGAGGTCCATAGGGCAGCAGGAGGATGTAGAGGAGGAAATGGAGAGGGTGGAATCAAGAAAGAGAACTGGGGAGGAGGCGGAAAAAGACATCCTCACTCCTGGGCAGAGACCGGGAAAAGGTATGGTCAGAGGTGGTACGTGGTAATGTGGCTGGTATTAGAGGAAATGGTAGTACCAGAGTAAATAAGGAAGTGGCAGGTGATAAAAAGTGTGTTACTAAGGTTGGATCAACTGATAAGAATGACAGGAAGCAAGCGAAACAGAAGGGTAAACCAATGCCTTTAAATTCAGGTGTCTAAGTATCAATGTGAATGGCCTCAGGAATGAGGTCAAGCGTAGGTGGGTAGAGGATACCTTATGTAGGTTTAAGATTGACGTAGCATTTTTCCAGGAACATAATTTTCGGAAGGGTAATGAGTTGTTTCTGAAGGGGTTTCAGGTTTTTGTGGGGGGTCTGCTGGCTTAAAAGGGGGTGGGGTGGGGTGAGGGAGGGTAGTCCTTTGTTTTGGGGTCATGGGAAGAAGGGAGGGGGTAGAGTGGTTAGGGTGGATGGTAGATGGGGAGTGGTTAATGTTAGTTTTATTGGGGTTTATATGCCGGCACCAATTTTGCGTGTGAAGGATAATTTTGTGAGGGAAGAGTTAATTTATGCTTTAAGGGGTTTGCCTCAAGTAGCTATCTTAGGGGGAGATTGGAATTGTATTATTAGACTCAAGGATGTGGAACCGAGGGGTTCGGGGCAAGTTGTGAGGATCTTGCGGGAGGTTTTGTGTAGTGGGGTGGTGGACGTAGTGGAGGTGGAATAACCTGGTGGAGTACACGTTTAGTAGGGGACAGTATGCAGCACGTTTAGATAGGATATATGTGTCAAAAGTAGTGGCGGTGGAGAAGGTGGAATGCATAGATGTTGTTTTTTCGGACCATAAAGGTGTTTTGGCACAATTAGGGTGGGAGGGGGCAGTGCAGGTGTTTCCAAAGTTATTGGAAGCTCAATGTAGGGATGTTGAAGAGGCTAGCGTGGCAGGTGGATTTTGAGGGGTGGTGGAAGGTTTTGTGGGGGGTCGGGGCATTGTTGGGGTGGCTAAGGGTGGAATGAATGTGGAAACTTACCATTAAGGATTTTTTGAAAAGGTGGTAGGGAAGATGCCGATATAGATTTGGGTATCAACGGTATTTAGAGGGGTTATTGAGGGATGCTGGAGGGGAGGGGGTAGGGAGTGGAGAGAGTTTGGAGGGTATTAAGGTAGCTTTAAGGGATATTCAGAATGATCGGTTTCAAGCGTTAAGAGTCAGGAGTGGCATGGATGAAGTGTTGTGGGGTGATAAGGCATCGGCGGTGGTCTGAGGCAATTTCGTAGGAGGAGAGAAGGTATGACAATAGGGTCGTTGGAAGTTGAGGACAATTTGGGGGTATAAGAAGGGTAGGGTTTTAAGCACGACTGTAGCGATGAGTGGGTATGCAGAATTGTGGTATGAGAAAAATTTATGAGGGAGGAGGGGGATGCTTGTATAGGGAGGAAGTGTTAAGAGCATAGAGGAGAGAGTGAGTGGTGAGGAGATGAGGGAGTTAGGTGGGGTAATTACTGAGGAGGAGGTTTGGGTGGCGGTAAAAGGACTACGTATGGGGAAGACACCAGGATTGATGGTTTGCCTGGTGAGGTGTATGTAATGTATTGGGATGTGTTGAGAGAGGTTTTGGTAAAGGTTTTTAATGAAATGAGGGAGGGGGAGGTGCTTGCAGAGTCAGTTAGAACCGGGTGGTGGTGTTGGTCCCTAAACGTGAGGGACCTAAGGACTTAAGGATTATAGAGTAATTGCTTTGATGTGCCCAGATTATAAAATTTTCGCAAAGATTTTGGCAAATAGGCTTAAGAGGGGTTTGAAGGGTTGGTTGCATGAGGGGCAATTTGGGATCCCAGGGAGGAGTATGAGAATGGGACATAGGAGGATTAAGGGTTTTATAGAAGATTGTGGTGAAGGAGGTGTGTTAGGTTTGGATTGGGCTATGGCTTATGATAGGTGCATAGGGGAGCATTGTTGGAGATTATGAGGAGACAGGGTTTTGGTGAGGAAATAGTGGGTTGGGTCTGACTTATATATGCTGAGGCATTGCTTAGGTACAAATTAATGGCAGGATTAGTTGGGCAGTAAGTATGGGTAGAGGTATTCGTCAGGGATGTCCTTTATCTCAGATCCTTTTTGCGTTTTTGCAGGACCCTTTTTTCGGTTGGTTGAGAAAGGGAGCAAGGGAGGGGAGGGGGGGGTGCAGGGCTGAAATAATAGGTTACGTAGATGATACCACGTTGTTGGTAACATCTAGTGAATGTTTACGATGGATCAGTGATTTGGTGGTGAGGTTTGGTAAGGTGACGGGCATGAGTGTTAATAGGAGTAACTCGGTTTTGTTAGAGGTAGGAAGTTGGATAGGGGAGCGTTGGGGTACGGGAGGGATGGTCTTCATGAGAGGAGTTGAAAGTTTGGGTATAGTGTTTTGTGGTAATCTAGTAAGGGCAAGGGAGGTGAATTCTAGGGAGGTGGTAGATGCTTTGGATAGGATGAAGGGTTGGGGGTGAAGGAGGTAACTTATTACAAAGAGTTGTTGTGGTGAATGTATTAGTATACAGTAAGTTATGGTTTAGGGCGGCAGTTTTACCTTGTTGGAGGGGGATGTCTGTAGGTTGGAAAAGGAGTTTATAATTTGTGTGGGGAAGGGGTAGGCATTGGTTAAATAAGGAGGTGGTGGAAACTAGAGTTCAATGTGGGGTTTGGGTTTGGTTCTCTAAGATTGAGGCTGCGAGTGTTTTTTGAAACAGGAATTTCGTTTTACTGGGGGACAGAGGGGTAGGCGACAGGTGGGGTGATGAGGGAGGCGAGGAAGTGGTGGGGAGGTAGAGAGTTGGTGGATGTGAGGGGTCCTTCGGTTCCTTATGGTGGTTCGGGATTCGGTAAAGGTGCGTAGCGAGTAGGTTGGATAGGGTGGGTGTAGGGAAAGGGGTAGTGAGGGGAGAGGAATCTTTTCTTGTATGACTGGAAGAGTATTTGGTGGTGGTTTAGGAAGGTTAAGGTCTGTCCAAGTGTTCGGGAGGTGGGTTTTAAGTTTTTGCATGGGATTTTGGAGCAAAGAGTCAGCTTTTATGATGGGTATGACAAATAATGGGGAGTGTGATAAATGTGGGGAGGGAGACGGCATTTCATGTGGTGTATTTTTGTAGGGACATGGGAAAGGTGAGGGATTGGGTAGGGGGTGTTGAATTTGATTAGTGGAGGGGTGTGTCCGTGTTAGTGCTTTAAGTTTAGATTTGGGTGATTACTGAAAAGTGTGCGCAGGGCATTGACGTACATTGTTTTGGATTATATTTTCTTGTTTTGGAGTATGAGGGGTTTGGAGGTGAGGGTGGTGGTTAAAGCTTTGGTGCCCTAATTTTTAGAACGAAATGTAGGAATAGGAGATTTATGGGGGAGTTGGGAGAGTTTTTTCCGTCAGAGATAGAGTTTTGACAGTGGAGGGGTTATTGAGGTTATATTAGTGTGGGTGGGGTGTTTGGTGATGTGTGGTAGGTGTAGGGAGGGGGTATAGCTGTAGTTATTAGGGTGGAGGGTTTTGGTTTCCTTCTGTTTTGGCTGTGTTCCTGTGGACATGAATGTGTGTTTGGTGTTATGCAAGGAATCACGGTATGTTTTATAAGGTTCTGTTTTAAGCCTTATGTGTTGAGATCTTGGTACGGTGTTTGAGGTAGTATAGGCCTCGGTTTGGTTTTGTTTACTTTACCCTGTGTGGTGAAGTGTTATGAGATGTTTGGTTTGTTGTATTGTCAGTGAAAGGATGGAATGTGTGGGAAGTGGAAGTTTTATGGATGGGTAAATATTTTGTAGCAATTAGAGTGAATGGTTTGTTGTATGTTGTTTGGAAGCCTTTATGTTTAGGGTTTAATGTACGGCTTTATGTTGTGTATGACTGATAGTGATCAGTTGATCCTTTATTTTGTGAGAGCTTATGATGTTTTTTGGCTCGGTTGGGTGTGGGTATGTTGTCACATTTTGTTGTTGGTTAAAGCCAATTTTTTTGGGTGTAATAACCAGGTGTGGTGGATGTGTTGTACTTTTAGGTTTATTGAGCAGATTTCATCTATTTTGTGGATTGGAGTTAAATTGTTTAGTTGCAAGTTGATAATAAGAATGTATAGCACTGTCATAAATAAATACACTTTTGGTGTCTGGTGCTGTTTTGATGTTTGCTATTGTTTAATGTTTGATAATATATTATGTTTTATGATGTTATTTAAAATTGTTAAAGAAAAGTTACGTTTTGAATGAGTTCATATTTTACTATGTAAATTTTGTTTGGTTTGTTATATTTGGTTCAAGGTATGTTAATAATGTATGTAAGTTTATGTTTAATAAAATATAAAAAAAAATATTGAGGTGACTTAATGTACAGTAGGATAGAAATAGTTGAGTGTGACGGGAAAGAATGGATTTAATAGAACGTTGTGACTGACTTGAAGACTAATACATCTGGGGAAATTTGTGGGTTTGCCTTGTATTATGGTCACTGTTGAGGCATAAGTGTGGTTATAACGTTTTTTGTGTAAGAAATAGTTACTTATCTTAGTGTTGTGTGGTACTGAAATGTAAAGTAAGTACGGGTAAGAAGTTAGCGTACATAAATTTCAGTACAAGGAGATATTGTATGTACCGGTTGGAAACGTGTTAATCTAATAGTAGCAGGTATGTGAAGGGTATAGGAGAGAACCTGTTTCATTATGTGTTGTTGGAGACAGGTATATAATGTGTTGTTGGTGACAGGTATATAATGTGTTGTTGGAGACAGGTATATATCGTGTTGTTGGAGACAGGTATATAATGTGTTGTTGGATACAGGTATATAATGGAGTTATGGTAAGAAGTTTTTATGATGTAACTCGGAGATTAAACTTTAGATTTTGTGAACGAAATTACAATTGTATTTGATGTTTATATATTTTTGTGTAATGTATATCGTTTTTGCAGGCTTAAGTATGTGTAATTCGGTGTCTATATAATAATGTTTTAAGATGTTATTAGTTGCAGAATAGGCAGGAACGTAGTTCCTCATTAAATGGCTAAGGGTAAAGTTGGAACAAAATAAGGATTTTGTTGGAGGAAGAGCAATCTGTTATGATATGATAGTGTTATGAGTATTTAGCTTGCATATGTATATTGTAAGTATGTGTAGTATGTTTAACAGTATTAAAATGTGTAATGCAATAGTTTTCTAAGGCAGAGGATAATGACGAAAGTAAGATATGTTACTGTGATTGTGAATGTAAATCAGATATTGTATGTTGTAGATCAAGATTGCCATATTGTGTTTAGTACGGTCTAGTTGCATATTAGCAGATATATACTGATTTTTGTAAGCATGTCTTTTAAATAAAATAAAAAAAAAAAAAAAAAACTTGGGCTCAGTTTTTCTCACTCCACCTCAACGATTCTAAGAAGGCAGGAACACTTATTCCATCTTAAAGTAGCCACTGCCAGCACACTGATGCAAGCTGGCGAACCACTATCTGGGTAGATTCATCAGCCATGTTAGGCCTAACTTGGCACCGCTTCTGGCGCACTAACCTTGATTTAATTGTAATTCCTGAGGATCTTGCTAGCTAGATGCGCTCATTCGATCCCACGCACGATCAGGGTGTCCTTAGATCTTGTCTGCTGTTTGTAGGAACCACTCCTTCACGATGAAGCCCCATACCTGGATGACATACGAGTACACAGATCAGGAGGTTGAAACGTTGTAGCTATAGGAAGGTGCCAGGAAGACTTATATATTTGTGTTGGGTATTAAGGAAATGTTCAGTGAAGGCATTCAATGGGTTATCAACACCTTGGAAAAGAACATTCATATCGGAGACACATCGAGCTCTGAGCAAAAGACCAGCCAGTTCCCTCTATCCTCCAGCCAGGTCGGGTGAGTAGATTCTTCACCTCCTCGTTCTGTCTGTCTTTTGCCTGTCTGTCTCTGCCTTTCTATCTGTGTCTCTCTCCCTCTCATTCAGTGTTTTATGATACTGAAGGACTTTGACACACTCAAATACGAAGAACTATTGTTAAATAAGTCTATAAATGGAAACAATGGCATTTAACTACGAAGTGGAAGATGCAAACAGAATAATAGCGGGATGGAATAAACCATCAGCTATTGTCAGCGTAAATCAGTCTGCCAATAAAGAACCAGCTGGTCTAGCAATATATAAATACAGGATTAAAACAGATACTTGCTGCCTCACTTGCTGGAGTTGCCACTGCGTTTAGAATCTAAAAAATTACCGTGACCAAGAAGGTATTTGACAGTGGTCTATAATGAACATAAATCTCATGCTAGCGTTTCTTTTCAAAGTAAAGGTTTTTGTGAAAGGTATTGGTTATGGAGAGGGTGGTCAGGAGTGAGATGTTTCCTTGTATGCACGTTACCCCACTGAACCAATCACTAAACGTACTCTGAAGCCCACACTGTCGGTCACATAAATATACAACGGTTAGGGTAATCAGAGGTCAGCGGATTCTTAACGTTAGGACGATGGCTGTGTCAGGTCGATCAGCTGACAGTGAGGTAACTGAGTAGTGGCAGTAGTAGAAGATTGTGATACCCTTAGTAGAAGTGGTGGTTTCCAGACTCAGAACTATTAGCACAAACAGCTCGGTAAAAGGCTGCCTTGACTGCAATATTTACCACATGGTACTTCATAAATATTGGAATCAAATTTCACCCTAGGATATCCATCTCGTCCCCTTGTACCAAACCTCTTCCACTAATTTTACCACTGCTCCTGTATTAGCATCATAGCACCTAAGGATCATCACATTTATGTTTTCTCAAAAGCAAAGGTGATCTGCCATCGTTTTCAACAGGCTGATATAACTGTTGGTGATTGATGTACCTGAGAGCAGCTGGTATTTCCTCTCTTGGATAAGTAAATGTCAAGAGTGCAGTCATCTAAATATTAAAATGGTATACATAGGCATGAGATTCTGGGATGAGGTGAAGGTCATTAAAGCAAACATTCCATTACAATGACCCAAGAACACATCTCTGTGAACACTGGCACTGTCTTGTTGACTCTGTCCTTTGAGAACTACTCTTAGAGATGTACCTTGAAGGTAATCACCAAGTAGGTGTAGGGCAGAGCCAGACTTACAGTGCTTCAAGTTTTGCTTAGTCTCTATCACCATTCTCGGTCGAAAGTATCAGTAATGTCTAGTGTCATTACACAGCTGATTTTGAATTTGTCTGTGTGTCTGTCTGTGTCTCTCTCTCTGTGTCTGTCTCTCTGTCTGTCTATCTGTCTGTCTCTCTGTCTGTCTCTCTCTGCCTGTCTCTCTCTTTCTTTCTCTCTTTTTCTGGCTCTTGTGTTGAATCATTCTGAATACAGTTGACTCGTTCAGCTGCAATAACATCTCAACAACTCTCTATATGATTGCCTTTAATTAGGAAACATTGCATTGGAAGTGTGTTAAGGGGCCATGTTACTACGACTAGATTTTCATCAAACACGATTACAATCGTGAGAGTAAAATGACTGGGACCAGACTCAAATGTAACAGTGAATTGCTTGTGCCCTGTAGCGACTGAGATTTTAATTCCTGTAATATGTATATGAAGCAAATTAATGCAGAAATGTAGACATATTTTGTAAAGACTCACCTTAAGGCCAACAACTTAATTAACGCTGTTATTGCAGGGATCTGGGAGTGTTTATCTTCTAACACATATATTAAATTAAAATCGCAGCCAGACACGGTGTATCGGCTCATTTTTAGTGAGCTTAATATTTAAAGCAAATTTTCAAGCTAGATGAATTTCACTCAAGACTTATGATTTAGATGAACTGTATAAAATACCGATACGATGGAAAAAGAGAGATAAATGTAGTAGAAAGCGATCCTTTATTGACTACGTAGTCAATAAAGGATTGCATTATACGGTATTTGTGTTTTTCGCCCATCATGACTTAGGAGGAACGCGTTTCTTAACGGAAACCTACGTGAAACAGAGAACTGAAAACTGAATATTTTTACAAGAAAAATATTCACTCTACCCAGAGTCTTGTATATATATTTACATAAATGGGTATCCGCACTCGTATGAAGAGTTGCTTTCAGAAGTAGAGGTAAGGGGCGAGGAAAGGTGATGGTAGACAAGCCACTCCTTTTTTTCCACATAGTACTATAGTTTACACAGCTTCCTGGGTAAGTGACCAGGATATATCTGTCTCCTTCCACTAATTTCTCGTTAGAATCATTCATCGTCAATAATTCATAATGTTAAGTAGTACTTCACCTCAAGGTAGCTGTACAAGAGAACATCATATTGACTCATATGTTCCTTTAACTTTCTGTAGTGTTGTTCCCCAGCCTTGGTGGTGCGCGGGTGAGCTCAGTCATCCCCCTAGTGGAGGTTAAGTCAACACTGTGTGGACTTGATTAAAGGTGCTGTGTATCCTGATAATGCTGAGATCATCTTGCCATTGGTTCTATGTGACACCTTCGGAATACCGACTGAGGCCATTTATGGCATCTCTTTGAATGGGTCAGCCAGATTTTTCGTCAAGTTCAACTCCACTGGTGTGTATGAAGATGTGGTGGACAAGTTTCAGGACAAGCCTATTGTTGTCAACTCAGGATTGTAGGTGCGTATGTGTGACGTGTCGGCACATTACTCTTGGATTCATGTGAAGAACCTCCCATTTGAGGCTGCTGAATTTGATGTTCGGTGAGTATTCGGCCAGTATGGGACTATACACGTAGCTAATGTTGGTCGGTGGCAGCAGGGAACTTATGCTGGCATGCTGGTGGGATCATACTCCCTCAAAATGACTTTGAGGAGGCCTATCCCATCATACGTTCAGATGTAAGAGTTTCGTACTCAAGTATATGTCTCGTATGCTGGACAGGTGAGGACGTCGCCCCAGGACATATGGCGGCTTCGTGTGATCAACGCAGGGAGCGGCAATCTGGACGTCGAGATGATGGGACTTTTCGTGCTGAGGCGGACCTGAGAGAAACGACCAAGATGAGTATACAGTTGGATGTGGCCGAGGTCCTTGATACTGAGGATGTCCCTCGGAGTTGGAGTGAGGCGGTTGATGCTGCGGAGGAGGCCGTTTTGACTTTACCCCCAACAATGCAGGAAGAGGTGCAGGAGTGTTCTCAGGTTGCCATGGTGGGTGGCTTGTTGGAGGTGGTCTCTGAGTTATCAAGGCCTTGTTTTGAGGACATCCAGAGCCTCCTTGGGAGCCCGTCACCAGCGCGTGTTTTGGGCTTGGATGAGGACTCATCTGGTGTTTCGGAGCGTCCGGAGTGCGAGATTGGTCCAGTAGAGGACCTTGTTGACTCTGTGCCTGTGGTGGTGGCTGAGGTGGAGGTGCATCGGGAGGAAGGTAACGAGGATATGGAATGTGTGGAAGTATCCCGCAAGCGGCCCAGTGGGGATACTGAGGATGATGAGATAACCCCGGGCCAAAGGTCTTCTAAAATGGCCTGGAGGGATGTTGTCAAGGGGAAGAAGGTTGCGCCCCAGGGAAAGAAAAATGTGATAGGAGTGAAAGGTGGTAGGGCGCAAAGTGGGGTCTCTGTGCCAGTTGTGACAGGGTCTGTGCGCCGAAGTGGCAAACCCCCTTTGACCTATTCATGTGTTTCAACTTAAATGTTAATGGGCTCTGGGTGGAAGTTCGGAGGAGATGGATTGAGGTGACGCTCAGACGATTGAATGTGGATGTATGCTTTCTCAAAGAGCATAATTATAGGTGTGGTAGGGATTTGTGTTTGAAGGGATATAAGTGTTATACTGGGAGTTCAGGGCATTTCAAAGGTGGGGTGATGGTGGGTATACGTGAGACCAGCCCTTTCAAGTTAAAAGCCTGGGAGGAGGGGGTGGGGGAAGGATAGTATGGGTGGACGGGGTTTGGAGAGATATACAGGTGTGTTTCATTGGTGTATATATGCCGGCGACTTCCAATCACCGTATAAAGGATGATTTTGTACATGATGATTTAGTTTATGCATTGAGAGGTTTACCGTTGGTTACGATAATTGCCAGGGATTGGAATTGCATTATTAGAGGGAGGGATGTGGAACCTCAGGACGCGGGTTGTTCGTTGCAGAGCTTGAGAGAGGGGATGAGGGCAGTTAGTGTGGAGGATGTGGTTAGGGGAGGAGGGTGGCGTGTGGACCACACTTATATTAAACAGGGTTATGCGGCTAGGTTGGACTGGGTATATGTATCAGGGGAGGTTCAGGTAGGTGAGGTAAAATGTCAGGATTTTGGTTTTTCTGATCATAGGGGTGTGTTGGTAGAGATGGGATGGGCTGGGGCAGTGAAGGTATTTTCTGGGTATTGGAAATTAAATGGGAGGTTGTTGCAGGGGTTGGATCACAGGGAGGTTTTTGCGGATTGGTGGGGACGAGTGTGGAACGATGAGACGGGGATTAGTGATATAGTGGAATGGTGGAGTGTGCGGGCTAAAGTGGCAATCCAGGAATTTTATAGGCAACTGGGTAGGGAAGATGCGAGGCAAAGGTTGGGAATGTTGAGGTACCTAGATGGGCAATTGAGGACTTATTATGAGAGTGGAGGGCGGTATCCCCTAGCTGAAATTGATCATCTGCGGTCACGATTGCGGGAGTTGCAGAATGAAAATTTTCATGCTCAGAGGGTACGTGTAGGTTTAGAGGAAGTTTTATGGGGGATAAGCCCTCCATGTTAGTGTTACGTACTTTTCAGAACCGGAGAAGAGATATGACGGTTATGTCTTTGAGGGTAACTGAGGAGTGCCGTGGGTATCGGAAGGAGAAGATTCTTCGTACCCCGGAAGCCATGAGTTATTATGCGGATGCTTGGTTTGAGTGTAAGATGAGTCAGGGGGTAAGTGATGGGGTATCCCGGGATGTAATTTTAGATTGTATAGTTGAGAGGATAGGGGCTAGAGATAGAGAGAGTATGGAAGGGTCTATAACTGAGGAGGAGGTTTGGCAGGTAGTGAAGGGTCAGGCCCTGGGCAAGGCCCCTGGCCTGGATTGGATTTCTGGGGATTTTTTTTATAGTTCATTGGGAGGTTCTGCAAGGGATGCTAGTTAGGCTGTTTAATGCTATGAAATTGAAAGGTAGTTTGGGTGGGGATATGTCAATAAGTAATGTAGGTTTAGTGCCGAAAAATCGTGCATGTGGGACGGTTGAGGATTATAGGCCAATCACACTTATGTGTGCAGATTATAAGATATTTGCACGAATTCTTGCTAATAGAATGATAGGAGTTTTGGAGATCTTACTGGAGGGAGGGGTCAGTATGGGGTACAGGGG
Source organism: Cherax destructor (assembly GCA_009830355.1). Taxonomy (NCBI): domain Eukaryota; kingdom Metazoa; phylum Arthropoda; class Malacostraca; order Decapoda; family Parastacidae; genus Cherax; species Cherax destructor. Next base: position 37,434 of record WNWK01014136.1, on the reverse strand, counting down.
AGAAGTATGAGGGAGGGTCATCGGAGGACCAAAGGTTTTTTAGAGAGCAGAAAAGCTGGGGGTGTTTTAGGGCTTGACTGGGAAAAGGCGTATGATAGTGTTGATAGGGATATGCTGTAGGCGGTGCTTTTACGGCAGGGGTTTGGGGCGGAGGTCGTGGGTTGGGTCCGCACTTTGTATGAGCATGCACGTTTGAGGGTACAGGTGAATGGGAGAGTGGGGACCGAGGTGCGTTTGGGGCAGGGGCTGCGGCAGGGGTGCCCCTTGTCGCAGCTCCTGTTTGCGTGTTTACAGGATCCTTTTTTCAGGTTAGTGTCAGAAGGGGTGAGGGAAGGGAGTAATCATGGGGTGGCAGAAACGGGTATTATAGGTTATGTAGATGACACCACTATTTTAGTAGGCACAATGGAGGGGTTAGGTAATGTAAATAGGATAATTGAGGTTTTTGGTTTGGCCACTGGTATGCGCGTGAACAGGGTAAAATCGAAATAATTGGAGGTGGGGGAATGGGTAGGGGGCGTTGGGTCAGGGTTTTGGGTGGCCAATAGTGGATAGGTTAAGGTTATGTGGTGTGTGTTTTTGTAATCAGGCGAGTGTTGCGCGGGAGGTGAATTCCTCGGCAGTGGTTAATGCTGCTTTGGGTAGGATGGGGGGGTGGCGGCCTGGAGAAGTCACTCTCTTGCAGAGGGTTGTAGTTGTTAATTCCTTAGTATACAGTAAGTTGTGGTATGTAGCTGCGGTATACCCCCTCGTGGAGGACGATGTTCTAAGATTGCAAAGTCGGGTATTAAGGTTTATATGGAGTTATGGGAGGCATTGGTTAGGGAGGGATGTGGTAATGACTAAGGAAGTGAAGGGAGGGCTAGGTTTGATACCACTGCAGAGACGTTTGATGGGCATATATGTTAGGCAGGAATACCTAGCACGAGGTGGGATTCGAGGAGTGAGAGTGGGGAGGGTATTGAGTGAGGTTCGCAGATGGTGGAAGGGTGGGAATTTGTTGTTTTGTGAGGCAATTTTAAGGTATCTCTTGGTTGTTCCAGATCCTGGTAAGGTGAAGGTAGGGAGGTTAGATAAGGTGGGAAGGCGAGACAAGGAGGTTTTAGGTATGGAGGTTTATCCATGTTATGATTGGAATGTAATGTGGTTTTGGTTTAAGCGTTTAAAGTTGCTTCCTAAGGTACGTGAGATTGGTTTTCGTTTTCTACATGATATATTGGCATCTAGGGCTCAGCTTTTCGTGATGGGACTATCGGGCGATGGGTTTTGTCAGCGCTGTGGGTTATGGGATACTTCTTTCCATGTTGTATATTTTTGTGGGGGTTTTGAGGGGGTGAGGGAATGGTTTTTAGGGATCATCTGGGGTGTGGGGGGGGGTTTATCGGTGTTAAGATGTTTAAGTCTGGATGTTTTGGGGTGCCCAGAGGATTTGAGGCGTGTGGTGATGTATTTGGTATTGGATAATATTTATGTTTCGTGGAGTATGAGGGAGGTTCAGAGTGATGTTAGGATTAGGGCTTTGGCAGCGAGATTTTATAGGACTAAGTGTAGGAACCAGGAGTTGTATGGGAGGGTGTGGGATAGTTTTTTTCTGAGGGTTATAGGCAATTGTCGATGGGGTCATTGCTGGGTTAACTCTGAGATATGGTTTCTGGGGTTTTTACAAGGAAGGGGTTGGTCTCTGGTGTTGGTGGTTTGAAGGGTTAGGTGTGTAAGTTGTTTGGTGGGGTTTATGTATGGGGTAAGGGGAGGGGTGGTTTGTGGAGGTTTTTTCCAGGTCATCCACTCACCCTTTTCCCCTTGGGGAAAGGGGTAGGGGTTTTTCTTTTTATGGATGAGTATGTGTGAGGTATGTTTGGTGACTCGGACGATGGGGGAGTATTTGGGTGATTATATTTTTGTCCTTTTTGGGTTTCAGGGGTTTTTCCAAAGGGGGTTTGCCTTACTTGGGGGCCAGGTGTGTGCCCTAAGTGTTTTTTATATTGTTTTTTTTATTTTGGTTCTCTTTTCAAAGAGAGTTTTTTTTATATTATTATTCTGTTTTCATGGCTTGTTATCTGGCAATGTTCTTCGTATTTTAATATGAGAAGATGTAATGCAGTTCTTTCTATGTATGTATAGACATTGGATGGGACTGATCCGATGACTTTATCACTGTGAGGTGTTGGTACCAGGCCATGGGTTTCCTTTTACTGAAGTTTATATGACTTGCACGCAATGTGTGTGTGCCTAGGATCAATATTATTGTTGGGTCACATTATCACAGGTTTTAGTTGTAGGTTTAGGGTTTTCATTATCTGGTTTTCAAACCCTTTTGGGGTTTCTATGTTTTGTTTCAGTTAGGTATATATATATATTTTTTTTGTGTATACATATTGGATAGGATCCTATATATGTTTGTTGTACTATGTGTAAATTGCTTTGCAGATCTTATAGGATCCATAATCACTGTTTTGTTTTGTTACTTTCATTTGGAATGCTTAGGATCTTTTTATTTGTGAGATGGAAATTTGTAAAACAAAAAACAAAACAAAACAAAAAAAAATTGTTTCATTTAGCGTGTTATGTGTTCCTTATGTTGGTGTTTATTTGGCTTAGATATATTGTATATGCGTTTTGTCGGTTTAAATGTTATTGTGTGTTGGAGGCTTCATTTGGGAATATTGAAGTTTTAGGGGTACTTATTGGGTTTAGGGTTTCATAGTGTTTTTGTCTACACACTATAGTGTTTTTTCCATTTTATATGTTTTTTCTATGTCCATTGCGAGAGCACCATAGTTCAGTTTGGCTGTTTCTATAGTTAAGTGTTTTGAATGTTTTCATTCTGGATCCATAAAATTCATAAAAAAAAAAAATATAGAGAAAATAAAGGGTTATATGTGGAGGCCAGTGGGGCTAAGTGGGGTTGGTAAAATATATAGTTATTGATGGGACTCGTGTTGCAGGTTAATTTTTGTATTTTATGGCGCACGTGAGGTATTTGTGAAACGCCAAGAGCATGGATAGGATAAATGGGTATTTTGGAGTTTAGATTTTTGTATATTATATACTTCTATATGTTATATACAATGTATTGTAATATGTTGTTAAATAAAAATATAAAAAAAAAACTTTCTGTACAAGTGAACGTCATATTGACTCATACGTTCCTTTAACTTTATAGTTGTACTTCCTTGTCCTGTAACACCGCCTCTCAAACACTCATCTTTTTTGTCGTTGTTTTTGTGTATTGCATTGTTATTTCTTAGTATTATTATCATTATTAGTACACACACTCAGAAACGCACCCACACACACACAGAAGTGGGCTACCCAAGAAGAGGGATGACAACAAGGGGTCTGATGACAACAAGGGATGACAACAAGGAGGGTAGCTTGTGAGGCAGAGCTCACTAAAAGAGAGGAAGAATGGGGAAGGAAGCTAGCAGAGCTTAGCATGAAAATGGAGGAGAGGATAGCTGTAAAGAGCAGGAAGTGGGAGTTACAAGCAAAAACAGCAGAAGCTAAGATACAGTACTTAAAATAGGAACTGCAAAACATAAAACAGCTTAAAGAAAAAAATGACAATTCAGACATGCCATCAGGAACTTCTGCATCAGTCACAGACAAGGGGACTGTGAGGAGCACAGAAGCTATCCTGTATGCAAAGGCCGTATCAGACCCACATGGGGCCCGGGGAAAATCAAGGAGCACACTAACAACAAATGAGGGGTCTGAAGACAATGACATAGCTATGCTATATGCAGAGACTCCAACAATCAACTGTAGTGGCCAGGAACACATGAGCAGGAAAGACAGACCACAGAGCATAGGGACTTCAGCCAGGGAAGGAACTGAAGGAAGGGTCACTTCAATGGAAGGAACTAAAACAGCTCTGAGGATGCAATGGGAGACACAGTGGGAGGACGAAAGAGAGAGGTCAATTTTTGTCTACGGGCTCCAGGAAGTCGAGGGGAATACTCATGATAAAAGACAAGAGGAGGAGAAAAAACGATTGAAGGTATCATGAAAGCAATAGTTGAAGGTGACATGACCCAGGTGTCAAATTTTCAGAGAATTGGGTGGTTTACAAGGGAAAGAAAACGGCCTCTCAAAGTAATTTTCAAGGCAGAACCAGCTCGATCCATGATCCTGCAGGAAAAGCACGACTGAGAGAGAATCAGGAGTACCAGAGAGTGTACCTCAATTGGGACAGAACACAAGAGGAAAGGATGTTACTGAAAGAGAGGATACAAAAACGAAAGGAGGAACGAGAGGAAATGACAAAGAAGAGCAGAGGCACCCAGACCCAGGTAGAAGGGCAGACACGCCCTCCAAAAACACTCGCAAAAGGACTCCAACCACGACAACCACAAGGCAACTGAACAATTTAAACTGACACCCACACCCCATTCCTTCTGTCCCCACCCCCCATCACAAACTCCACCCCTACAGCAACCTCCACCCTTATAGCAACCCCCTACGGGCACTCTGCCCCACCGAACCCCCATAGGCCCCCACCAGGGCTCCCGCTCCAACCCAAATATTTCCACAGGACCACAGTTTTAGAAACGAAGTCGAAGGTTTGGTACACGAATGTGGATGGAATAACGAATAAATATGAGGAGTGGAACGAAAGAATAAATGAGAAGTCCCCAGACATCATAGCAGTCACAGAAACGAAACTCACTGAGACAATAACAGACGCAATCTTCCCACTGCGTTATCAGATCCTGAGGAAAGATAGAAGGAGTAGAGAGGGAGGAGGGATTGCACTGCTTGTAAGGAACCAATGGAGATTTGAGGAAATGGAAGGCATGGACGCGATTAGTGAAAGGGACTACATAGTAGGTACAATTCAGTCGGGGGAACATAAGGTAGCCATTGCAGTGATGTATAACCCACCACAGAACTGCAGGAGGCCAAGAGAGGAATATGAAGGGAGCAACAGAGCAATGGTGGACACACTGGCTGAGGTGGCAAGAGGAGCTCACTCGAGCAGAGCAAAATTACTGCTTATGGGCGACTTCAACCACAGAGAGATCTATTGGGAAAATCTGGAGCCACATGGGGGGCCAGAAACATGGAGACCCAAGATGATGGATGTGGTACTGGAAAACCTTATGCTCCAACATGTCAGGGACACTACGCGAGAGAGAGAGAGGAGAGGATGAACCAGCAAGGCTGGACATCGTGTTCACCCTGAGCAGCTCAGACATTGAGGACATCACATATGAGAGGCCCCTGGAAGCCAGTGACCATGTGGTTCTGAGCTTTGAGTACATAGTAGAGTTACAGGTGGAAAGAGCAACATGAGTTGAAAGGGAAAAGCCAAACTATAAGAGAGGGGACTCCATGGTTATGAGTTACTTCCTGCAGGAGGTTCAGTGGAACAGAAACATGGGAGGAAAGTCAGTAAACGAAATGATGGAATACGTAACAACAAAATGCAAGGAAACAGAGGAAAGGTTTGTTCCCAAGGGCAACAGAAATAATGGAAAGTCCAGAACAAGCCCTTGGTTTACCCAAAAGTGCAGGGAGGCAAAGACTAAGTAAGCCAGAGAATGGAAAAAGTACAGAAGGCAAAGGACCCAGGAAAATAAGGAGATTAGCCGTAGAGCCAGAAACGAGTATGCACAGATAAGGAGGGAGGCTCAGCGACAGTACGAAAATGACATAGCATCGAAAGTCAAGTCGGACCCGATACTGCTGTATAGTAACATTAGGAGGAAGACAACAGTCAAAGACCATGTGATCAGGCTGAGGAAAGAAGGGGCTGAAGTCAAAAGAAACGATCAAGAGGTATGTGAGGAGGTCAATACGAGATTTAAGGATGTATTTACAGTGGATGCAGGAAGGACTCTGGGAAAACAGTACAGAGTGGGACACCAACAAGGAATATACCAAGAGCTGGATGACGTACACACAACTGAGGAGGAGGTGAAGAAGTTGCTCAGTGACCTTGATACCTCAAAGGCGATGGGACCAGACAACATCTTCCCGTGGGTCCTTAGAGAGGAAGCAGAGATGCTGTGTGTTCCACTAACCACAATATTCAACACATCCCTTGAAACTGGGCAGCTACCTGAGGTATGGAAGAAGGCAAATGTAGTTCCCACTTTTTATAAAGGGGACAGAAACAAGGCACTAAACTAAAGACCAGTGTCACTTACGTGTATAGTGTGCAAAGTTATGGAGAAGATTATCAGGAGGAGAATGGTGGAGCACCTGGAACGAAACAAGATTATAAACGACAACAAGCACGGATTCATGTAAGGCAAATCCTGTGTCACAAACCTTCTGGAGTTCTATGACAAAGTAACAGAAGTAAGATATGAGAGAGAGGGGTAGGTTGATTGCATTTTCTTAGACTGCAGGAAGGCCTTCGACACAGTTCCTCATAAGAGATTAGTGCAGAAGTTAGAGGGTCAGGCGTGTATAACAGGAAGGACACTGCAATGGATCAGAGAATACCTGACAGGGAGGCCACAACGAGTCATGGTACGTGATGAGGTATCAAAGTGGGCGCCTGTGACGAGCGGGGTCCCACAGGGGTCAGTCCTAGGACCAGTGCTGTTCTTGGTATATGTGAATGACATGACGGACAGGATAGACTCAGAAGTGTCTCTGTTCGCAGACGATGTGAAGTTAATGGGGAGAATTAAATCAGATGAGGCCCAGGCAGGACTTCAAAAAGACCTGGATATGCGGGACACCTGGTCCAGCAACTGGCTTCTCGAATTTAACCCTGCCAAATGCAAAGTCATGAAGATCGGGGAAGGGCAAAGAAGACCGCAGACAGAGTATAGGCTAGGTGGCCAAAGACTGCAAACCTCGCTCAAGGAGAAAGATCTTGGGGTGAGTATAACACCAAGCACGTCTCAGAAAGCACACATCAACCAGATAACTGCTGCAGCATACGGGCGACTGGCAAACCTGCGAATAAGATAAGATAAGATTTCTTCAGATTTTTTACCCCGGAAGGTTAACCACCCAGGATAACCCAAGAAAGTCAGTGCGTCATCGAGGACTGTCTGTCTTATTTCCAATGGGGTCCTTAATCTTGTCCCCCAGGATGCGACCCACACCAGTCGACTAACAACCCAGGTACCTATTTGCTGCTAGGTGAACATGACAACAGGTGTAAGGAAACAACGTCGAAATGTTTCCACCCGCCGGGAATCGAACCCGGGCCCTCCGTGTGTGAAGCGAGAGTTCTAGCCACCAGACCACCGGTGGTTCTGATACCATAGTAAGAAATCGTTCAAGACACTGCACACCGTGTACGTCAGGCCCATACTAGAGTATGCAGCGCCAGTTTGGAACCAGTACCTGGTCAAGCACGTCAAGCAATTAGAGAAAGTGCAAAGGTTTGCGACAAGGTTAGTTCCAGAGCTAAGGGGAATATCTTACGAAGAAAGGTTAAGGGAAGTCGGCCTGACAACACTGGAGGACAGGAGGCTTAGGAGAGACATGATAACGACATACAAAATACTGCGGGGAATAGACAAGGTGGATAGAGACAGGATGTTTCAGAGAGGAGACACAGAAACAAGGGGTCACAATTTGAAGTTGAAGACTCAGATGAGTCAAAGGGATGTTAGGAAGTATTTCTTCAGCCATAGAGTAGTCAGGAAGTGGAATAGTCTAGCAAGTGATGTAGTGGAGGCAGGAACCATACATAGCTTTAAGACGAGGTATGATAAAGCTCATGGAGCAGGGAGAGAAGGGACCCAGTAGCGGTCAGTGAAGAGGCGGGGCCAGGAGCTGAGTCTCGACCCCTGCAACCACAATTAAGTGAGTACAGGGATAACAGGGAAGACACTGCAATGAATCAGGAAATACCTGTCAAGAAGACAACAGCGAGTCATGGTGCGTGGCGAGGTGTCAGAGTGGGCGCCTGTAACGAGCGGGGTGCCACAGGGATCAGTCTTAGGACCGGTGCTGTTTCTGGTATTTGTGAACGACATGACAGAAGGAATAGACTCCGAAATGTCCCTGTTTGCAGATGATATGAAGTTGATGAGAAGAATTCAATTGGACGAGGACCAGGCAGAACTACTAAGGAATCTGGACATTCTGCAGGCCTGGTCAAGCAACTGGCTCTTGGAGTTCAACCCCACCAAGTGCAAAGTCATGAAGATTGGGGATGGGCAAAGAAAACCACAGACGAAGTACAGTCTATGGGGCCAGAGACTACAAACCTCACTCAAGGAAAAGGATCTTGGGGTGAGTATAACACCAGGCACATCTTCTGAGGCGCACATCAACCAAATAACTGCTGCGGCATATGGGCGCCTGGCAAACCTAAGAACAGCATTCCGACATCTTAATAAGGTGTCATTCAGGAGCCTTTACACTGTGTACGTTAGGCCCATATTGGAGTATGCAGCACCAGTTTGGAACCCTCACCTAGCCAAGCATGTAAAAAAAATAGAGAAAGTGAAAAGGTTTGCAACAAGACTAGTCCTCACGGGGCTAAGGGGTATGTTCTTGGAGGAAAGGTTAAGGGAAATCGACCTGACGACACTGGAAGACAGGAGAGATAGGGGGGATATGATAACGACATATACAATACTGACAAGGTGGAAAGATACAGGATGTTCCAGAGATGGGACACATCAACAACTTGGAAGTTGAAGACTCAGATGAATCACAGGGATGTTAGGAAGTATTTCCTCAGCCACAGAGTTGTCAGGAAGTGGAATAGTCTTGGAAGTGATGTAGTGGAAGCAAGTTCCATACATAGCTTTAAGAAGAGATTTGATAAAGCTCATGGAGTGAATTAGTATCGAGGAGTAAAGAGGCGGGGCCAAGAGCTATGACTCGATCCTTCAACCACATATAGGTGAGTACATATAGGTGAGTACACGAGAAGGACGGGAGAAGCCAAACTTCCAAAAAGAGGAACAAGTATGAGACAATTCCTACACGAGGTGCAATGGGTAAGCGAGCTAGAGGTCAAAACGGTAAACAAAACGATGGAACACATCACCAACAAGTGCAGAAAGGCAACAGAAACAATGGGAAAACCAGAGTGAGCCCATAGAGTATGGAAAATGTATAGAAAGCAACGGACCCAGTATTTCGAACACAGGTAATAATTGGCCTGTGAGACCTGGTCGTAATAGGAACTGGAACAAACAAACTCAGCAGTAGACTTTAATGTATATTTCCCTTCACCCACTATATACAGGTACATAAACTATGTACAATATGTACAGATGGAATAATAATAAGTGTTCACCATGATGACAGATGGCAAAGCAGAAGCCAGCGAGAGTGCACCGTACTCAACCAGTAGGTAGGCAAGTCTGCCAATGCTTACCGCAAGTGAACCACGTTGCTTCAGCTTTGGCGGGCTTGCTTGTGATTGGTCAATGAACTAAGGTACTTATTTAACGACGGGTATCATATGCTCGTTAAACCCTTAGCACCCAGTTCGCTGGTTGAGAGAAAGCCTATATGGCAGTGTGACACATGCCGAATAAATTGTAACATACTCTTTGCATGCCTCACCCCCACCCCAAAAGGGCTCTAATAACCAGGGCTAGGCCTCCACCTCCATGGATAGCGTGCCCTCATGGCACTGTACAATATGGGAAACGCCTTTTCTCTCAACCTTCCAACTCATTAGATGGGGCTCAACTTTTCTCGAGACTCAAAGTCAAACTCTACCCTAGAGCCAGACAACAGACAGTATGGCTAACATTGCTTCAAGACACCTGTGGACGGCAGCAGAATGTCCCCTCACTAAAACAAATCCACCAACATTATTAAAAAAACATATTTATAAAGGGGGAAAAAGAGCTAATCTACCCATATGGTCCCTAACACATCTTAACCTAAATTAAACACGGGAAAGAGTATCTGCCAGCATATTTTCCTTGCCGGCAATATGTAAGATTTTAATGTTATAAGGTTGCAGCCTGAGACTCCATTTCATCAGACGTGTGTTGTGGTTTTTCATGGTTTTGAGATAAACAAGAGGATTGTGATCGCTGTAGACTGTGACCACTTGGGATGACTGCCCCACGTAGACCTCGAAATGTTCCAATGCAAGTATCAGAGTGAGGGCTTCTTTCTCTATGGTGGCGTAAGCTCTTTGGTGTGGTTGATACTCGGCAGAGAAGTAAGCAACAGGCTGCAACCAGTCTTCCCCAGATTTTTGTAGGAGTATTGACCCTACCCCTGACTCATGCATCAACCTGTAATACAAAAGGTTTCAAATAAATCGGGATACAGAAGAACGGGTGCAGTGCAAAGTAGCCGTTTGGCTTTATTAAATGCTTGTTGACACTCTGGGGCCCATTGCAATTTGTGTTTCTTACTGGAAAGTGAGGTTAGGGGGGCCATAATATCTGCAAAGTTCTTACAGAATCGTCTGTAGAAACCTATTGTTTAAAACAATAGATTAAAACATCTCATTGGTCAAAAGATAGGCATATATAGGCGTATCAAAGGAGGGGATGGATAGAAAAGAAATCCATATTTTCAATTTAAAAAATAAATAAAAAAAAGAAATAAGAAAAGCAAAAAGGGATTATAAGGCTAAGGTCGCAAGGGATTCGAAGACTATCCCAAAAGGGTTCTTTCAGGTGTACAGAAGTAAGATTAGGGACAAGATAGGCCCACTTAAGAGTAACTCAGGACAGACCACGGACAGTGATAACTATATGTGTGAAATTTTCAATACTTACTTCCTCTCAGTTTTTACTCAGGAAGACACTAGAGGAATTCCAGAAAAAATAAATTATGTTCAACAGGAAGATAATAGACTATGCTCGATTGGGGTAACTAGTGACATGGTCCTCAGACAAATAGAGAAATTAAAACCAAACAAATCCCCAGGCCCTGATGAGCTGTTTGCAAGAGTTTTAAAGGAATGTAAAGAGAAACTTAACAAACCTTTGGCAAATCTTTTCAATATATCACTACAAACTGGCATAGTGCCAGATAAGTGGAAAAGGGCAAATGTAATACCTATTTACAAGGCAGGTGACAGGTCCTTAGCTTCGAACTATAGACCAATAAGCCTTACCTCTATAGTTGATAAATTTATGGAATCAATAATTGCCGAGGCAATTCGTAGCCATCTTGAAATGCATAAATTGATTAATGAATCTCAACATGGTTTTACTAAGGGGCGTTCCTGTCTTATGAATTTACTAACTTTTTTTACGAAGGTGTTTGAGGAGGTAGATCATGGTAATGAATATGATATTGTGTATATGGACTTCAGTAAGGCTTTCGATAGAGTTCCACATCAGAGGCTACTGAGGAAACTTAAGGCACACGGAATAGGAGGAGAAATTTTTTCCTGGGTAGAGGCATGGTTGACAAATAGGCGGCAGAGAGTTTGCATTAATGGGGAGAAATCAGAATGGGGGCACGTCTCAAGCGGTGTCCCACAGGGGTCAGTTTTGGGCCCCCTGTTGTTTACAATTTACATAAACGACATAGACGAGGGAATAAATAGCAACATAAGCAAATTTGCTGATGATACGAAAATAGGTCGTCCAATCCATTCTAATGAGGACATTAGAGCACTCCAGGATGATTTGAATAGACTGATGCAGTGGTCGGAGAAGTGGCAGATGCAGTTTAATGAAGACAAATGCAAAGTTCTAAATGTTGGGCAGGACAATAACCATGCCACATATAAACTGAATAATGTAGATCTTAATATTTGTGATTGTGAGAAGGATTTAGGAGTTCTGGTTAGCAGTAATCTGAAACCAAGACAACAGTGCATAAGTGTTCGCAATAAAGCTAACAGAATCCTTGGCTTCATATCAAGAAGTATAAATAATAGAAGTCCTCAGGTTGTTCTTCAACTCCATATATCTTTGGTTAGGCCTCCTTTAGATTATGCTGCACAGTTCTGGTCACCATATTACAGAATGGATATAAATGCACTGGAAAACATACAGAGGAGGATGACAAAGTTGATCCTATGTATCAGAAATCTTCCCTATGAGGATAGACTGAGAGCCTTGAATCTGCACTCTCTAGAAAGGCCTAGAATTAGGGGAGATATGATTGAGGTGTATAAATGGAAAACAGGAATAAATAAAGGGGATGTAAATAGCGTGCTGAAAATATCCAGCCAAGACAGGACTCGCAGCAATGGTTTCAAGTTGGAAAAGTTCAGATTCAGGAAGGATATAGGAAAGCACTGGTTTGGTAATAGAGTTGTGGATGAGTGGAACAAACTCCTGAGTACCATCATAGAAGCTAAGACGATGTGTAGTTTTAAAAATAGGTTAGATAAATACATGAGTGGGTGTGGGTGGTTGTGAATTGGACCTGACTAGCTTGTGCTACTAGGTCAGATGCCGTACTAATTCCTTAAGTGGAAGTGACCTGACTACCTGGAGTTTACCTGGAAAGGATTAACTCCAGGTGCTTTGTTAACGGTAGCATTGTAAATTGGGTTGCGCAAATATCCTGTTAGTGGGATGGATTGTGAAGGACTTGCCTAGTATGGGCCAACAGGCCTGCTGCAGTGTTCCTCCTTTCTTATGTTCTTATGTTCTTATCGCTAAGAAACGCTGGATTGATTTCCTATCATGAGGTATTGGGTAATTCTTAATGGGAAGAATTTTAGCAAACTTAGGGGCTACTTTACCACTATCTACTTCATGGCCCCCAAAACTTAATAGTAGACTGGCCAAAGGATGACTTACACAAATTAACAGTTAGCTGGAAACTGTTAAACTTCTCAAAGAGAACTTAAAGTCGGGAAACATGTTAGTTCCACGTATCGGAAACTACTACTATATCGTCCAGATAAGCTGTCGTGCCTTCAATCCCTTTAATAACCTGATGGATCAGCTTCTGGAACGTTGCCGACGAGTTCCCCATTCCGAATGGAGTCACTATATATTGATAGTAACCTGGAATTACGAAGGCAGAGATTTTCTTCGCCTTATCTGTCAAAGGATGCTAGAAGGGCTATCCTTTCTAGTGTTCACTGGAGATGTTTATTTCTAATAGATATTGCGTAATTTTGTAACACTGGGTAAGGCTACTTTTATTTCCAAACTAGACCTCTTTAAAGGTTACTATCAGGGGAACTCGTCGGCAACGTTCCAGAAGCTGATCCATCAGGTTATTAAAGGGATTGAAGGCACGACAGCTTATCTGGACGATATAGTAGTAGTTTCCGATACGTGGAACTAACATGTTTCCCGACTTTAAGTTCTCTTTGAGAAGTTTAACAGTTTCCAGCTAACTGTTAATTTGTGTAAGTCATCCTTTGGCCAGTCTACTATTAACTTTTTGGGGATATTTTCAGATAGTAACCTTTAAGGAGGTCTAGTTTGGAAACAAAAGTAGCCTTACCCAGGGTTACAAAATGACGCAATATCTATTAAAAATAAACATCTCCAGTGAACACTAGAAAGGAAGCCCTTCTAGCATCCAGCCTGTTACTGGGCTTTTGCAACAAAGTCAGTATCCTGGTCCAGTTATCCGACATTCAATAGTAGGATCTCAACTGAGAGGAGTACTAACCAAAGAAATATATTTAAAATGTTTATTAACAAAATGTCTAAGGTAAATTAGGAGGTTAGCTCCTACACTTCTCTCAAACAATACAATAAGATTGTGCTGAAGGCACATATATCTGGTTCTTATATACCATCTGGCACAAAGTTAGCCATTAACAATAATATTCATATATACAAATAAGAGTATGTGTGTGTGTATGAGTGTGCTCCAGGTAACTCGTTAAGACTCGACTCAACCAGTGACCGACTGAACGTCTTCTCATAAGCTAACTTCTCTAACAAATTGACAATCAGAACAGCTTGATTGAACATTAAAATGACCAATTCGCAGAACAGCAATATAACAAGCAACAGCAACACAGCGTCAGGAACAAGGAGATAGAAAATCGACCCTAACTGGGGACCATCAGTAGATCCTCCAAAATAGTCACAAAACTCCCTTATTACTGAATCTAGGTTCAGCATAAATATCCCAGACTGTGACGGTGCACAGATGCCTTATCAAATTAGATAGAGAGCTATAGCTAGAGACCTGAGTTATCTCAGAGTGTCAATGTGACACACAACCCAGTAAAACGTCGAAAATAGCTAGGTCTAGGCTATTCTCTGTGAACAGAGTTACACAGAGTCCAGAGAAGTATGTTCCCTCTCACCACCGAATACATACTCTACCAAACAGAGTCTAAATGATGAGAAAACAAGCAGAGACAAGAGCGAAGTGTTGTCTTCTCGAGAGTTATCAGCGCAGAGAGCACGAGGAAGGGTGAGGAAGTCTCCAGCTCAGGTGGGACGTAACCGACTGACTGCCCAGCAAGAAGCCGGCAGTATAACAAGCGAAGTGTCGTAAGCGGTAGTTTGCCAACTCCAGGGCAGCTACAACACACTTGAGCACAATATGTAATGTTACATCCTACCTAATAAAATAGCTAAGGCAAATAATAATATAAAGCAATATATTAACGATTTAGCTATTATCGAAAATATCAGCAATATAAAATTATAATAAATGGAAATATACATTAAATTTATATATGTACATTGTATGGAAGAGGGTAAGGTACCTAGGGATTGGCAGAGAGCGTGTATTGTTCCTTTGTATAAAGGCAAAGGGACAAAAGAGAGTGCAAAAAATTTTAGGGAATAAGTCTGTTGAGTGTACCTGGTAAAGTGTATGGTAGAGTTATTATTGAAAGAATTAAGAGTAAAACAGAAAGCAGGATAGCAGATGAACAAGGGGGCTTTAGGAAAGGTAGGGGGTGTGTAGACCAAGTGTTTACAGTGAAACATATAGGTGAACAGTATTTGGATAAGGGTAAAGATGTTTTTGTGGCATTTATGGATTTGGAAAAGGCGTATGATAGGGTAGATAGGGGGCAATGTGGCAGATGTTGCAGGTGTATGGAATAGGAGGAAGGTTACTGAAAGCAGGAAGAGTTTTTATGAGGATAGTGAGGCTCAGGTTAGAGTGTGTAGGAGGGAAGGGGACTATTTCCCAGTAAAAGTGGGCCTTAGACAAGGATGTGTGATGTCACCGTGGTTGTTCAATATATTTATAGATGGGGTTGTAAGAGAAGTGAATGCGAGGGTCTTGGCAAGAGGTGTTGGGCTAAAAGATAAAGAAGCAAATACAAGTGGGAGTTGTCACAGTTGCTTTTTGCTGATGACACTGTGCTTTGGGAGATTCTGAAGAGAAGCTGCAGAGGTTGGTGGATGAATTTGGTAGGGTGTGTAAAAGAAGAAAATTGAAAGTGAATATAGGAAAGAGTAAGGTGATGAGGATAACAAAAAGAATAGGTGACGAAAGATTGGATATCAGATTGGAGGGAGAGAGTATGGAGGAGGTGAATGTATTCAGATATTTGGGAGTGGACATGTCGGCGGATGGGTCTAGAAGGATGAGGTGAATCATAGAATTGATGAGGCGAAAAGGGTGAGTGGAGCACTTCGGAGTCTGTGGAGACAAAGAACCTTGTCTATGGAAGTAAAGAGGGAATGTATGAGAGTATAGTTATACCAACGCTCTTATATGGGTGTGAAGCATGGGTGATGAATGTTGCAACGAGGAGAAGGCTGAGGCAGTGGAGATGTCATGTCTGAGGTCAATGTGTGGTGTGAATATAATGCAGAGAATTCGGAGTTTGGAAATTAGGAGGAGGTGCGGATTACCAAAACGATTGTCCAGAGAGCTGAGGAGGGGTTGTTGAGGTGGTTTGGACATGTAGAGAGAATGGAACGAGACAGAGTGACTTCGAGAGTGTATAAATCTGTAGTGGAGGGAAGGCGGGGTAGGGGTCGGCCTAGGAAAGGTTGGAGGGAGGGGGTAAAGGAAGTTTTGTGTGCGAGGGCTTGGACTTCCAGCAAGCATGTGGAGCGTATTTGATAGGAGTGAATGGAGGCATATGGTTTTTAATCCTTGACGTGCTGTTGGAGTGTGAGCAAAGTAACATTTATGAAGGGATTCAGGGAAACCGGCAGGCCGGACTTGAGTTCTGGAGATGGGAAGTACAGTGCCGGCACTCTGAAGGAGGGGTGTTAATGTTGCAGTTTTATAACTGTAGTGTAAAGCACCCTTCTGGCAAGACAGTGATGGAGTGAATGATGATGAAAGTTTTTCTTTTCGGGCCACCCTGCCTTGGTGGGAATCGGCCGATGTGTTAATAAAAAAAAATGTACATTGTGGCCCATTCTGGGGTCGCAATACCCAGAAAGACCACAACGTCATCCAAACGTGGCAGAAGGTAAGCATCTGGAATAGTGACCTCATTCACCTTACGGTAGTCTGTACACATTCGAAAACCTCCCTCAGACTTTTTAACAAGGATGCACGGTGAAGCCCACGGACTGGATGACTCCTCCACTGATCTGTGTTCTAACAGAAATTGTACTTCCTGTTGAAGTAGCCTCTGTTTTTCAGGATTAGCTCTGTAGAGGGAGAGTTTGATAGGCTTAGTGTTTCCAACGTCTACATCATGATATCCAAGGGTACATTTTTTCGGGACGTCCGAAAATATGTCAGGGTTAGTTTGTAAGAGGGCAGTTAGACTTATTATTTGATTTTTAGACAGCCCCAACATTAAAGGGCTAGGGACTTTGAGGAGGACAGAATTAGGAAGCTTAACTTGAATTTCTTCAATGGCGTACAAGGAATCTGGGTCGTATACAGAGGCAGAGGACAAAGTCATTACTGGGACTTTATGTGGACTATTAAATATATTAATCTAATTTATGTGTCAAACTTTACTTTTTTCGTGGGTTTATGAAGGGGAGGTACCACACAATTTACATCAGAGTTTACTTATGACTTGCATTGGTCCCATAAATCTAGCTTTTAAGATGTGGCCAGGTACAGGTTGCTGTACCAACACCTTGTCTCCTGGATTGAAAGAGCAAAACTTTGCATTTCTCTCATACCTCTGTTTCATAGTGTTTTGAGCAGATTTTAACTTAGTTTTAGCCAACTGACGTGCCATCTGCATCCTTGAAGAAGGGTTGTAGAGTGTTATACAGGTGTCTTCTCCCATCCTAGTCTTAGCCAATTGACGTGCCATCTGCATCCTTGAAGAAGGGTTGTAGAGTGTTATACAGGCGTCTTCTCCCATCCATCCTTCCTTGAGCACCTGAAGAGAACCTCGTGCATTGTGTCTGAAGATTAGTTCAAATGGACTGTACCCTGTTAATTCCTACACAGTTTCTCTTATTGAGAACAGCAACAGAGGAAGTGATTCAAGGCGCCTTGGGACTGAAGATGATAGTTTATGAATTATACCTAGCCTAGTTAAAGCTTCCCTAAACGCTTTTGCTGTAAAATTATTACTTTGGTCACTCTGGATAGACTTAGGAATGTCCAAGATATAAACTTAGTTATGGTTTTAAGAATGACTTTAGTGTTTATACTGCGCATTGGGACTGCTTCCGGATACCTAGTAACTTTATCCATGATAGTAAATACCTAGTAGCTTTATCCATGATAGTAAATACCTAGTAGCTTTATCCATGATAGTAAATACCTAGTAGCTTTATCCATGATAGTAAATACCTAGTTGCTTTATCCATGATAGTAAATACTTAGTAGCTTTATCCATGATAGTAAATACCTAGTAGCTTTATCCATGATAGTAGATACTTAGTAGCTTTATCCATGATAGTAAATACCTAGTAGCTTTATCCATGATAGTAAATAAGTACTGGTTCCCTGACTTAGATTTTGGTAATAGTCCCACATGATCGATGAGAAGCTCTGCACACGGTTCTCCATCTGCAGGTCTGTAATGAAGTGGCGCAGATCTAATGGGGTGTCCAGGTTTTCCTACTTATTGACATTCCTTACAAGAGCGGATGTGAGTCTTCATATCTTGCCTTATTTTTTGGCCAGTAAAACTCTTTCAATATTCTATACAGACCTTTCGTATTTCCCAAATGACCTCCTAAAGGGGAATTGTGGGCTATGTTCAAAATTTGTGACTTAAATTTCTTAGGGACTACCAGTCTATGTAATTATGGCCACTACCTCCTTACCAGTCTGTGTGCAGAGCAGTAGGTTGTGTTTGTTGTATATTTGACTGGGTGATCTGAGTGGGATTCACCCATGAAAAGCAAAGTTTAAGGAAGGATCTCTTCGCTGTTCTTCCCGATAGGACAGTCCCTCGGGTATGGAAACAGAGATACCTGGAGTATACCTGGATATCTGGCAATCCTGCAACCCTAGAATAGGAAGGCTTGGTCTGGGTCTGTTCACTAAATTTACGAGGCTCTGGCCAGTTTTCCTCGTAAAACAAATTGTCTAGTTCTAGATCATAGTCGTCTAAGGATGAGTCAGCATTCTCATCAGACATCCCTTGGGACTTTGCTCGAGTTATGGCCAACATCGGAGAAGAATTAGTCACTATAGGTTCTGGACATTTTGTCAAATTAAGAATGTTATTATCCAGCAATAACACGGCATCTTTCATAGGGAATCCCTCAGAGACACCTACAGTCAAATATACTGTATAATATTTACCCTGCACATGTATCTTATGTAAAGGGACAGAAAAATACAGCTCCTCCAAATGCTTCTAAGAGAACGGTGGAATGCAAAGACATCTTTTCAGAGAGGGGGAGGACTCCCTCTCTTATAAGGAAACAATAAGCCCCGGTATCCCTAAAAGTTGTTACTTCAATTTTTTTTCATTCTCCTGAAGGGAGATGTGGCATGTACTGTAGTATGGGGCCCTACCACACTCTACTTCTTTCTGGTTCATCTCAAAAGGGAGGATGTTGATTTTTTCTAAGAGCTGGGGCTTTATTGGGCAGTTGTACTTGACGTGACGTGGCCGGGTTTATGACAACGGTAACAGGTTACCTTGTATTTTAATTTGGTTCCCTGTTGATTTTGTGGCTGGCGCCACTCTGTGTACTGGCGTCATTGTTCATTATGCTGACCATGAGATTGAGATCGTCGCTTACCAGGTTGACCGCGAGTTTGATTTCGTTGTTCTCCAGACGACTTAGTTGGTTGGCGTCGTTCTTCACTTTCATCCTGACACTTCGTCCTCTAGTCAGGAACTTGTCCATGTCGATCTTTATTCATGCAAGGCTGTTGGGAAGAAAGATTAGACCGCTCGGACAAGGAGCTGTAAGTCTCAAAAGTGTCAGCCAGCCTGGCTGTTTCTTATGCAGTGGTCAACGAATTATCTTCAAGAAAGACTCTAACCTCTGGTACAACAGATTCCAGCACGTTATCCACCAAAAGTAACTGTACAAGGTCTGAAATGTTAGCGACACCACTCGCTTTGTACCATTTTGTGAAGTTTTTCGACTGCTGTCTTACAAAGTTTACATAAAACTGACCCAGCTGAAGCTTGCACTGTTTGAATTCCCTCCTGTACTTGGCGGCAATACACTGATATGCCCCAAGAACCGTTGTTTTAACAACGTAATAATCATCAAATTCTTCATTATTTAAAACAACTGTGAACTCTTGCACTTTACCATACAACACTGTATGCACCAGTGCTGCCCAGTGCTCCCCAGACCCCCTCAGTGCTCGAGCCTAGTTTTGAAATGCCTCGAAAAACTGTTCAGGCTCAGACTCGACAAAGTGAGGTACTAACGGCACTGCTTTTTGCACGCTTAAGTTGTCACCAACAGTTTGCTTAAATGTCCTCCTCTTCTTCTCTCTATCAAACTCCTCTTTAGCAAATGCTCGTTGTTGTCTGGTTGTTTCGAGATTGAGTTAAGCTAACTCAAGTGACAACGAAGCTGACTCGCCCTGAGACAAACCCGGTGCAGCACCTGCTTCACGAGACTGCTGGTCTGATTGCTCTGGTGTTAACCCTCCCACATTACGAAGGAACCTAAGCGGAGATCGGCGATTAATAGCTTCTGTAGCGGGAGATACCTCAGTATAGTGCGCCATAGTTGCTTCAACCTTTAATTTGGTACGAATAATGTCATGAAGCTATGCGGCAGTGAGAGTTCGTTGGTATTCTATGCCAATAGAACGAGCAATTCGCCAGCAATGCTGTAGAGATAGTTTGGGCAAATTTAGGAGAGTATACTCAGACACGAACCATCTCACCCGTGATGGTGGCATAACCCACTATAACACGCTGGTTGCAATGCATGCAACAATCAGCAATATCACAGTACTAGTTGCAAGATACACACACAGTAGTAAGACTGACAGGCAATACAAAAGGCGATAACGATTCAATCTGACCGATACCAAGACCAGCTCAAGCTCCAGCTCCAGGACAGAGCTCCCATATTATGAACACAGGTAATGAATGGCCTGTGAGACCTGGTCGTAATGGGAATTGGAGGAAACAAACTCAGCAAAAGCCAGAGAGAGTGCACTGTACTCAACCAGCATTTAGGCAAGTCTGTCAATGCTTACAGCAAGCAAACCACGTTGCTTCAGCTTTGGTGGGCTTGCCTGTGACTGGTCAATGAACCAAGGTTCTGATTTAACGACGGTTACCCTATTGATCATTAAACCCTTAGCACCCGGTTCACTGGTTGGGAAGCAGCCTATATGAGAGTGTGACATACGCCGAATAAATTGTAACATACTCTTTGCATGCCACAAGGACCATCAATTCTCTTTTCAGAGAACCACTCAGCACTACAGTCCCCCTTCCCCTCCCCAGCGAATCGAGCAGAGAGAGCATGCATACACCAGGTGGCTATAACCTCAGACCACAATACTCACAGCAACAAAGCAAAACAAACTAAATAATGGGGATCACGCTTTTACAACTCAACATCCAACACTTCTTCAACAACCGCTCCCTCCTAGAAATAGAACTATGTACCCACAACCCGGACATTATCCTCCTGATCCAGACAGCAGCCAGACCAGACCAACATATAAAACTGCGTGGTTACTCAACATTCGAGAAATCTAGAGGGCCCTTCAGTGGAGTGGCAGTTCTAGCGAAGCAGGGACGTTAATTCCGTAGCATTCATGTTGACGAGGACAGCATCATAGCGATAGAACTGACGACATCATGTGGATGGCTATTAGTGGGAATGAGTTACATCCCTTTCAGAGAGCAAAACATAGAATCAATTCCCCTTCACCAGTTACTTAATAGGAATGTCCCTACAGTCCTAGTAAGGGATTTCAATGCCTATCATCCCGCTCTCTTCAGCTGCGGCGCCGCTCAACCACTAGGTGAGCTAAAGGGTAAACAGCTGTTCAATATAATGACAGCAAAAACTTATCATTCCAAGACCCATTCTTTAAGTCATATGTGGGCCCCCACCCGGGGACCCCTGAAGTAGTACTTACCAACAGGGACTGCGACCTATTCCACTGCAAAGCTTACCAGGGGCTCTGGTGGCTAAAGCTCTCACTTCACACGGCGAGGTCTGGGTTCGATTCCCAACCAGGGTAGAAACATTGGGCGTGTTTCTTTACACCTTTTGTCTATCTTCACCCATCAGTAAAATAGGTACCTGGGTGTTAGTCGACTGGTGTGGGTCGCATCCTGGGACACTGACCTATTTTGCCCGAAATGCTCAGCATAACAAGGGTCTTTCTATGTAGTAGTATGTCACTGATGTCAGCTAGACCTGTATACCTTGTACATGTACTTGTAGTAAATGAAAATATTATTATCATATTATATTATAATGTCGGGTCAGACAACATTCCTGTCATAACAAAGCTTCAGATCTCACCATTAATCATACCCACCCACACGAAACCCAACCCAAGAACACTTGGCTTTGACACCTTCAGGGACTACCTAGGAAATGACTATACTGTTTCACTTGAGAACCAACCCTCAACTGCAATAGATGAGGCGATCAACTCCCTCCACGATAGAATCACTGAGGCCGCCCAGGCATGCTGCGAACTAACAACATCAAGGACCTCCCAGCAGTAGAAACCAACCAGAGAGATTAAGGACAGCAGCAATAACTACCAAGCTGATTGTAGGAGACACCACCTAACGGGACAACCCACGAGGGTTGTACTGCAGAGGCTGAGGAGAAATTAATCACCGTAATCACCCAGCATAAAAGAGAAGTGTGGAAATATCTTGTCCTCCAGGCTAATCAATACGAACACCATCCTGAATAATTCTGGAGTAAGATCCGCCGGCTGCTGGGGGCTAAACCCACACCCACACAACACTTTACACACTCCTTCACCGACGTAGATGGTGAGGAAGTGACTACCCTTATCGAGGACCCACATGACCAAGCCCATCTAATGTGTGAAGTGTTGGAGAAAATTCTCTCACACAATGATAGAAGATTCAACAGCAATCTCTACCAGTGGGTTAAATGGAGGGATAACCAGGCGGACTTCCACCCAATACCTTCAATTAATACATCTACCCTAGAAATCGAACACCCCCTCACCAGATCAATTACCCTTAAGGATATATGACAAGTCTTAGGCAGAATGAGGAATAAGGCACCAGGCCCCTCAGGCATAACAGCAAAACAGTTAAATTACCTTCTCTGCAACTACAAGATGTCTCTTGTTAATATCTATAACGCCATCTTGGCGTCGGGACACTTTCCCGTTGCACTTAAGACAGTGAGGATGATATTCATTGCAAAACCCAACAAAGAAAACCGAAAACCGGAAAACTACAGACCTGTCTCCTTACTGGAAGTTACCGGCAAAGTCTTTGAATAAAAATAATCTCCAGTTGACTGAACTACTATATGGAGTTCAACCTCCTCTTCACTGAAAAGCAGTTTGGCTTCAGGACCCACCGAGGAACCTAACATGCTATCAATATCATCTTCGATGTGGTAAATAGCCTGAAGAAACAGGGGAATTTGGTCCTAATTGCAACTAGGAACGTACAGAAGGCCTTCGACAGTCTGTGGCACGACGGCCTCATATTCAAACTTGCCGACCTTCCTGACCACAACTGAACCTTTCTCAGGCTCTTATTCAACTTTTTATCAGGAAGAAACATCATCCCCACCTTTAATGGCCAGTCTGTAGAACAGCTAAAGTGCCACTGGGCTCGTGCCTCAGCCCCATACTCTTTAATATATACGTAAATGATTTCTCCCAACCTGAATTCAACATGTAGTATCTTCCACCTCCATCTCGGGAATCAACAAACATAGAAAGGTAATATAGAAAATTAATGTAGAACTACGATGAACAGCCAACTGGGAGAAGAAATGGAGAATCACGACCAATCCAGAGGAAGTCCTCATCAGCACCATCGGTTGCCTTTCATCAATTATTGACAAGAAAAGAGGTACCTCCATCAGAGGGACACCTATCGCTATCAGAAACCCGGATAAGATCCTGGGATATGAGATCGACAGATTATTCCACTCCACATCTCACATCTCCAAAAAAGTGAACCTAGCAAAAGTCCTCCTCAGGCAGCTGTTCAGGTTTAATGATGTTCTCTCCCACATCAAGAAGCACCTTTACATGATGAAGATAAGACCTTTGCTTGAATATTCTTGCGTGCTCATGTCACTAACAACAAAATCCAACATGTTAAGGCTACAAAGAGTCCAGAACAGAGCACTTCGCTTTATTACGGGAACCAGGTGGAGAGACACAATCAGAATTTACACATCCAACAGGGGATCGATGCAATAAATATCAGGCTACACAATCTGAAAAAGAGACAACTATACAATATGCATGAACTTATATACCTGACAGAGACAACCTTACACAACCAATAAACATCACCGACTACATCATCAATGCACCTCCCCATAGAATACAAAGGATGAGAACTTCCCGAGATCAATGATCCTGAGTGATCTCCCCTGAGAGATAGAAGATTGTGTAACACCTGAACCATTCTACGTCCTCCAAGGATAATAATAACACAATTTATGGAGACTTGAAACAATGTTCAGTTTACATCTAACCTTGTATCATTCGCAAACATTATATAGAGGACACTACCTCAGAAACAGCAAACCAACCAATAACTCCAGGAAAGCAGCCAAACTCCTCAAAGCTTTACCAGGTATAACAGTGTAGGAACCTACCTACATCAAATGTTTGCAATAAGGTGATCTTATAGCAAAAATATCACAGGTATAACTGGAAGTAAGGGTATACTCTTATGATTTCTAGTATTCATGACAGAGATTCCACACCACATCACACCAATTTAAATGCACCAAGTAGGTACCACTCCTTATTATATGCCCCTCCTTTCCCATGTTATCAGTAGTTCCTCCATTCAGATCCAGTGTCTTCCTGGTCCCCTACCAAAGCTTGTATTATGTCCATGTCCTCACTAATTCCCAATTTAGCGTATTCCTTGGAATTTCATTTCATCGAATTAGGTCATACCACATTAAAGTGTTATCAAGTAGGTCTACTACAATATTCACAGTATTTAAGATCAAGTAGGTCTGCACTCATATTCTCCAGGTTTCTACTCAGTAGTCCTCACTCAGCATTCCCAGTGTTATGACCAGGTAGGTCCTCACTCAGCATTCCCAGTGTTATACAGGTAGGTCCTCACTCAGCTTCCCAGTGTTATGCAGGTAGGTCCTCATTCAGCATTCCCAGTGTTATGCAGGTAGGTCCTCACTCAGCTTCCCATGTTATGCAGGTAGGTCCTCACTCAGCATTCCCAGTGTTATGTCAGGTAGGTCCTCACTCACTTCCCAGTGTTATGACAGGTAGGTCCTCACTCAGCATTCCCAGTGTTATGCAAGTAGGTCCTCACTCAGCATTCCCAGTGTTATGCAGGTAGGTCCTCACTCAGCATTCCAGTGTTATGTCAGTTAGTCCTCACTCAGCATGTTCCCCAGTGTTATGACAGGTAGGTCCTCACTAGCATTCCCAGTGTTATGCAGGTAGTCCTCTTCAGCATTATCCTGCAGGGGTCCTCTCAGCATTAGTCTATGACAGGTGTCTACTCAGATTCCCAGTGTTAGCCGTGGTCTATCAGCATTCCCATGTTATGCAGTAGGTCTCATCTAGGTCCCATGTATTCAGGTAGGTCCTCACTCAGCTTCCCAGTGTTATGAAGGTAGGTCCTCACTCAGCATTCCCAGTGTTATGTCAGTAGGTCCTCACTCAGCTTCCCAGTGTTATGTAGGTAGGTCCTCACTCAGCATTCCCAGTGTTATTCAGGTAGGTCCTCACTCAGCATTCCCAGTGTTATGACAGGTAGGTCCTCACTCAGCATTCCCAGTGTTATGTCAGGTAGGTCCTCACTTCCCAGTGTTCAGTGAGGTCCTCACTAGCATTCCCAGTTTAGTCAGTAGGTCTCCTCCATTCCCAGTGTTATGACAGGTGTCCTCACTCAGCATCCCAGTTTAGCAGGTAGGTCCTCACTCAGCATTCCAGTTTCGTGTCTACTAGTCAGGTCTCACTCAGCTTCCCAGTTATCAGTGGTCCTCACTCAGATTCCCAGTGTTATCCGTAGGTCTCATAGCTTCCCGTGTTATTCGTGTTACTAGCTTCCCAGTGTTATGCAGGTAGGTCCTCACTCAGCATTCCAGTGTTAGGGTAGGTCCTACTCAGCATTCCCAGTGTTATGCCAGGTAGGTCCTCACTCAGCATTCCCAGTGTTATGTCAGGTAGGTCCTCACTCAGCATTCCCAGTGTTATGCAGGTAGGTCCTCACTCAGCATTCCCAGTGTTATGCAGGTAGGTCCTCACTCAGCATTCCCAGGTTATGTCAGTAGGTCCTCCTCAGCATTCCCAGTGTTATGTCAGTAGGTCCTCACTCAGCATTCCCAGTGTTATGACAGGTAGGTCCTCACTCAGCATTCCCAGTGTTATGAGGTAGGTCCTCACTCAGCATTCCCAGTGTTATGATCAGGTAGGTCCTCACTCAGCATTCCCAGTGTTATGCAGGTAGGTCCTCACCAGCATTCCCAGTGTTATGACAGGTAGGTCCTCACTCAGCATTCCCAGTGTTATGCAGTAGGTCCTCACTCAGCATTCCCAGTGTTATGACAGGTAGGTCCTCACCAGCATTCCCAGTGTTATGCAGGTAGGTCCTCACTCAGCATTCCCAGTGTTATGCAGGTAGGTCCTCACTCAGCATTCCCAGTGTTATGCAGGTAGGTCCTCACCAGCATTCCCAGTGTATGACAGGTAGGTCCCACTCAGCGTTCCCAGTGTTATGCAGGTAGGTCCTCACTCAGCATTCCCAGGTTATGCCAGTAGGTCCTCACTCAGCATTCCCAGTGTTATGTCAGTAGGTCCTCACTCAGCATTTCCAGTGTTATGACAGGTAGTCCTCACTGATTCCCAGTGTTATGCAAGTAGGTCCTCACTCAGCATTCCCAGTGTTATGCAGGTAGGTCCTACTCAGCATTCCCAGTGTTATGCAGGTAGGTCCTCACTCAGCATTCCCAGTGTTATGACAGGTAGGTCCCACTCAGCATTCCCAGTGTTATGACAGGTAGGTCCTCACTCAGCATTCCCAGTGTTATGACAGGTAGGTCCTCACTCAGTTCCCAGTGTTATGCAGGTAGTCCCACTCAGCATTCCAGTGTTATGCAGGTAGGTCCTCACTCAGCATTCCCAGTGTTATCAGTGTCCTCACTCAGCATTCCAGTGTTATGTCAGGTAGGTCCTCACTCAGCATTCCCAGTGTTATGTCAGTAGGTCCTCACTCAGCATTCCCAGTGTTATGCAGTAGGTCCTCACTCAGCATTCCCAGTGTTATGTCAAGTAGGTCCTCACTCAGCATTCCCAGTGTTATGACAGGTAGGTCCTCACTCAGCATTCCCAGTGTTATGACAGGTAGGTCCTCACTCAGCATTCCAGTGTTATGACAGGTAGGTCCTCACTCAGCATTCCCAGTGTTATGACAGGTAGGTCCTCACTCAGCATTCCCAGTGTTATGACAGGTAGGTCCTCACTCAGCATTCCCAGTGTTATGTCAGGTAGGTCCTCACTCAGCATTCCCAGTGTTATGTCAGGTAGGTCCTCACTCAGCATTCCCAGTGTTATGACAGGTAGGTCCTCACTCAGCATTCCCAGTGTTATGACAGGTAGGTCCTCACTCAGCATTTCCAGTGTTATGACAGGTAGGTCCTCACTCAGCATTCCCAGTGTTATGACAGGTAGGTCCTCACTCAGCATTTCCAGTGTTATGACAGGTAGGTCCTCACTCAGCATTCCCAGTGTTATGACAGGTAGGTCCTCACTCAGCATTCCCAGTGTTATGCCAGGTAGGTCCTCACTCAGCATTCCCAGTGTTATGCCAGGTAGGTCCTCACTCAGCATTCCCAGTGTTAAGCCAGGTAGGTCCTCACTCAGCATTCCCAGTGTTATGCCATGTAGATCCTCACTCAGCATTCCCAGTGTTATGCCAGGTAGGTCATCACTCAGCATTCCCAGTGTTATGCCAGGTAGGTCCTCACTCAGCATTCCCAGTGTTATGTCAGGTAGGTCCTCACTCAGCATTCCCAGTGTTATGCCAGGTAGGTCCTCACTCAGCATTCCCAGTGTTATGTCAGGTAGGTCCTCACTCAGCATTCCCAGTGTTATGTTAGGTAGGTCCTCACTCAGCATTCCCAGTGTTATGTCAGGTAGGTCCTCACTCAGCATTCCCAGTGTTATGACAGGTAGGTCCTCACTCAGCATTCCCAGTGTTATGCCAGGTAGGTCCTCACTCAGCATTCCCAGTGTTATGTCAGGTAGGTCCTCACTCAGCATTCCCAGTGTTATGACAGGTAGGTCCTCACTCAGCATTCCCAGTGTTATGTCAGGTAGGTCCTCACTCAGCATTCCCAGTGTTATGACAGGTAGGTCCTCACTCAGCATTCCCAGTGTTATGTCAGGTAGGTCCTCACTCAGCGTTCCCAGTGTTATGTCAGGTAGGTCCTCACTCAGCATTCCCAGTGTTATGTCAGGTAGGTCCTCACTCAGCATTCCCAGTGTTATGTCAGGTAGGTCCTCACTCAGCATTCCCAGTGTTATGACAGGTAGGTCCTCACTCAGCATTCCCAGGATCCTCTAAAACAGTATATAATTTTCAAATTCATACTCGCTTATTTTTACTAAAGTAGCCTATTTAAATTCAATGACTTTCTTTTACAACTTTTTAAATAAAATTAACATATCTAAAAACTTAATGCCAGCCTAAAAGAATTGTTTTTCAGTTCTACTCTTTTTTCAGAATACGTGTTGTTTCCTTAAAGGTTCTTCTCCTGATGACTGGATGAGTTGTGATGGGATCTTGAAGGTTCTTCTCCCGATGACTGGATGAGTTGTGATGGGATCTTAAAGGTTCTTCTCCCGATGACTGGATGAGTTGTGATGGGATCTTAAACGTTCTTCTCTTAGTGTATCTGAGGTCTCGAGCTGTGAGTGTATGGGATCTTGAAGGTTCTTCTCCCGATGACTGGATGAGTTGTGATGGGATCTTAAAGGTTCTTCTCCCGATGACTGGATGAGTTGTGATGGGATCTTGAAGGTTCTTCTCCCGATGCCTGGATGAGTTGTGATGGGATCTTAAAGGTTCTTCTCCCGATGACTGGATGAGTTGTGATGGGATCTTGAAGGTTCTTCTCCCGATGACTGGGTGAGTTGTGATGGGATCTTGAAGGTTCTTCTCCCGATGCCTGGATGAGTTGTGATGGGAACTTGAAGGTTCTTCTCCCGATGCCTGGATGAGTTGTGATGGGATCTTAAAGGTTCTTCTCCCGATGACTGGATGAGTTGTGATGGGATCTTGAAGGTTCTTCTCCCGATGCCTGGATGAGTTGTGATGGGATCTTAAAGGTTCTTCTCCCGATGACTGAATGAGTTGTGATGGGATCTTGAAGGTTCTTCTCCCGATGACTGGGTGAGTTGTGATGGGATCTTGAAGGTTCTTCTCCCGATGCCTGGATGAGTTGTGATGGGATCTTGAAGGTTCTTCTCCCGATGCCTGGATGAGTTGTGATGGGATCTTAAAGGTTCTTCTCCCGATGACTGGATGAGTTGTGATGGGATCTTGAAGGTTTTTCCCCGATGCCGGGAAAGGGGCTGAGTTGGGTGTGATGGGATCTTAAAGGTTCTTCTCCCGATGACTGAATGAGTTGTGATGGGATCTTGAAGGTTCTTCTCCCGATGACTGGGTGAGTTGTGATGGGATGTTGATTCAGTGTTCTCTATTATCACTTCGTTTTCTTTTTGTGTTGGTGTTTCTCGTGTCTCTGCTGAGTGACTTTTATTATTTGTGTTTAGATATTTCATAATTTTCTTATTGTTCATAGGAATTGCGTTAGTGTTATAGTTATTTTCTGCTTTAAATGTTGGGGACAGATCCCTCCTTCCAAAATATTTTCACTGACGAAGGGGGATGGTGGCAAGTATATGGATCTTGCAATGTGAATTGTAAAATAGTGGAAATGAAAATATTGTATTGTTTATGGAACATCGCAATGAGTTCAATTTTCTTTCATATAATTTGCGTAACTGTACATGTGGGCTGCCACAAGAATCAATCAGACCCGACCACACACATAAGTGTATTAATTATCATTTTAATTAGGGGAGTTATGCCCAGTTAGTGAACCCAATTATGGTGGATAAAATGTAATTGCATTAATTATGCCCTCCCACACAAGCATTAATTAACATATTATATCGGGAAGCTATAGGCTGCTGGTAAGAACAGTTTTGATGAATAAAATTTTAAAAATACTAAATACATCATACCTACTTTACCAATTAACAAATTAATCCGTAAATCCTTCTCCCTCTAACGATAAATACAATATTAAGTTCAAGAATCACGAATAATCCTATCCACCTCACGCTCCTCAAACTCCTCAAAAAGAGATTTATTTATCTCAACACAGAAGCAAAGAAGACATTACAAATCAGAACCGTGTAATATAAAAGTTCAAAATGTAGTAAATTAAAGGAAGTTTAATATCAAACAAAAGTAACAGTCTGATTGATCACTAAGCAGAGGTAAGCCAAGAAGTAATAGCACCTACGATAGTCCCATCTGGATATCAAGTACCGAAGAAATATATAAGGAACTGTACCATACAGTACACACTGTGACTGTGCCATACACTACACACTGTGACTGTACCATACAGTACACACTGTGACTGTACCATACAGTACACACTGTGACTGTACCATACACTACACACTGTGACTGTACCATACACTACACACTGTGACTGTACCATACAATACACACTGTGACTGTACCATACAGTACACACTGTGACTGTACCATACAGTACACACTGTCACTGTACCATACAGTACACACTGTGACTGTACCATACACTACACACTGTGACTGTACCATACACTACACACTGAGAATGTACCATACACTACACACTGTGACTGTACCATGCAGTACACACTGTGACTGTACCATACACTACACACTCTGACTGTACCATTCACTACACACTGTGACTGTACCATACACTACACACTGTGACTTTACCATACACTACACACTGTGACTGTACCATACACTACACACTGTGACTGTACCATACAGTACACACTGCGAATGTACTATCCAGTACACACTGTGACTGTACCATTCACTACACACTGTGACTGTACCATACAGTACACACTGTGAATGTACCATACAGTACACACTGTGACTGTACCATACAGTACACACTGTGACTGTACCATACAGTACACACTGTGACTGTACCATACAGTACACACTGTGACTGTACCATTCACTACACACTGTGACTGTACCATACACTACACACTTTGACTGTACCATTCACTACACACTGTGACTGTACCATACACTACACACTGTGACTGTACCATACACTACACACTGTGACTGTACCATACACTACACACTGTGACTGTACCATACACTACACACTGTGACTGTACCATACACTACACACTGTGACTGTACCATACACTACACACTGTGACTGTACCATACACTACACACTGTGACTGTACCATACACTACACACTGTGACTGTACCATACACTACACACTGTGACTGTACCATACACTACACACTGTGACTGTACCATACACTACACACTGTGACTGTACCATACACTACACACTGTGACTGTACCATTCACTACACACTGTGACTGTACCATTCACTACACACTGTGACTGTACCATACACTCACACTGAGAATGTACCATACACTACACACTGTGACTGTACCATGCAGTACACACTGAGAATGTACCATACACTACACACTGTGACTGTACCATTCACTACACACTGTGACTGTACCATACAGTACACACTGAGAATGTACCATACACTACACACTGTGACTGTACCATGCAGTACACACTGTGACTGTACCATACAGTACACACTGTGACTGTACCATTCAGTACACACTGTGACTGTACCATACACTACACACTGTGACTGTACCATTCACTACACACTGTGACTGTACCATACACTACACACTGTGACTGTATCATCCACTACACACTGTGACTGTACCATACACTACACACTGTGACTGTCCATACACTACACACTGTGACTGTACATTCACTACACACTGTGACTGTACCATACACTACACACTGTGACTGTACCATACACTACACACTGTGACTGTACCATACACTACACACTGTGACTGTATCATTCACTACACACTGTGACTGTACCATACACTACACACTGTGACTGTACCATACACTACACACTGTGACTGTACCATACACTACACACTGTGACTGTACCATACACTACACACTGTGACTGTACCATACACTACACACTGTGACTGTACCATCACTACACACTGTGACTGTACCATACACTACACACTGGACTGTACCATACACTACACACTGTGACTGTACCATACACTACACACTGTGACTGTACCATTACACTACACACTGTGACTGTACCATACATACACACTGTGACTGTACCAACACTACACACTGTGACTGTACCATTCACTACACACTGTGACTGTACCAACACTACACACTGTGACTGACCATACACTACACACTGTGACTGTACCATACACTACACACTGTGACTGTACCATACACTACACACTGTGACTGTACCATACATACACCTGACTGTACCATACACTACACACTGTGACTGTACCATACACTACACACTGTGACTGTACATACACTACACACTGTGACTGTTCCATACAGTACACACTGTGACTGTACCATACAGCTACACACTGTGACTGTACCATACACTACACACTGTGACTGTACCATACACTACACACTTGACTGTACCATACACTACACACTGTGACTGTAACCATACACTACACACTGTGACTGTACCATACACTACACACTGTGACTGTACCATACATACACACTGTGACTGTACCATACACTACACACTGTGACTGTACCATCACTACACACTGTGACTGTACCATACACTACACACTGTGACTGTACCAACTACACACTGTGACTGTACCATACACTACACACTGTGACTGTACCATACACTACACACTGTGATTGTACCATACACTACACACCAATATAACTGGGGAGACAGATGGTAGTAGTACCATTTACTTACATCCCATCTCCAAATACTGAAGCACGTGGCCAAATATACACTACAAAAACAACATCAGAATAATAGTTAGCAGCATATAGGAAGAACCAGGAAGAGCTCACTGATGGAAGATTCAATGGAGAACCTTGTGCCAGAATGTAAGGATCTCCAGGAGAGACAGAAAGAAGCTGGGATGATCCAACAAGCCTTAATCTAGCCTACATCTTTCAAAATCTGCAATTAGCGATGAAGGAGGGTTGAGGTTTCTGAATAATAACAACAATGCTGTACTGACTTTTGAATAGTTTGTGAAAGTAAACCAGGAAAAAATGCATAGAATGTGAGTTTGAGGAGCAGCTGAGCAACACTTTGAGAATTACGTAGGTGTATGAGTTAAATCTAAGCAGAAACTGCAACATATAAAAAATAAAGTTAATGTGAAAGACTATATCATATACTGAAGAAGTGAGGAGGAGGCCAGAGAGTAAATTATCACACTAATTAAGGTATTCTATGCTGAGTTAGGCATTACAATAAATTCAATGGTAAAAGTTACCCTTAATTTGTATTGTACACCATCTACGCAATTAAGGTAGAAAAGGACAAAAGAATTCCGTAAAAGAGAGTCTTCAAAAGTAAGGAAACTAAACAATATTTTACTATAGGTTCTGAGAGAATGACAAGAAAAACTGTGTGAGCCGCTAAATAATATTTTCAACACGTCACTGGAAACAGAGTAATTACTAGAGATGGAAAAGAAAGAAAAATTATTCCGAATATTTAAAATAATATAGATAGACTCAAATGAAATACAAGTTTTCAAACATCTGTGCCAGATTTAATTTGGTTCTGAAACAGGACAAATATCTCATGACGAATCTCAATCATTTGATGACCCTTGACTGAAGCTAATGGTCATATGACCGAGGCCGTCTGCTGGCTTTACGATCCACACCTTTAAAAACTAATGATAACATCATTTGATGGTGATTAGTTATCATTTTTCAGGTTGACAGGAGTAAAGCAGGGAAGAGACGGTTGACAGGAGTAAAGCAGGGAAGAGACGGTTGACAGGAGTAAAGCAGGGAAGAGACGGTTGACAGGAGTAAAGCAGGGAAGAGACGGTTGACAGGAGTAAAGCAGGGAAGAGACTTATAAATGAAGTGCATATCTTTGAATAGCAATATTTTTTTTGAAGAACAAAAAGGTACAATACCGTGACTGGAACAATACACAAATAACCCACACACAGGTGACAGAAGCTTACGACTACATTTCCGTCCGACATGGAACAATTACAAATCACATTCACACAAGAGAGTGAATGATTGATTGATCAGTTGATTCGTCAAGAACTGCGTCCTGACAAAGGTCTTAATCCTAAGATGCCTAAGGATCCTGAGATGTTTGAAGATCTAATTCAACTGTTCTGTGGCTGCAGTCAGGATCTTGCTCTTGTCCCTGTGCGTTCCACTGCAAACATTGTATGTACTCCAGGTGGCTGAGGACCTCAGGCCTCCCATGTACTCTGTGTTGTCCATCATGCATATGTTCACGAAGGACTTTACGATAGTTCTGAATGTCTGTTTGTTTTTCTCTGAGTCTATCAGGTCACATATGATATTGTTGAACCACGTGATTGTCGACGTCATTTGATGGCTCAGAAGTAATGTGGGAAGTTCTGTTCTGCTCTCTTTGAATAGTGTTCCTAACTGGTGAATGTTGTGGTGCTGGGGTTGACGCAGTGGCTGTAGTCTTCTCCTGCAGCTTGGAGGCCCGTTGGTTGCCATTGTCGAGTGGGAGGTTGAGTAGAAGTATTGTAAACTGGCTGGGCAAGGCGCGATCCCATTATTGATTTTTCCTCGGCTAATAATAATAATACTAATAAAAATAATAATAATAATAATATCTTTATTTCTACAAGTACATGTACAAGGTATACAGGCCTAGCTGACATCAATGACATACTACTGTATAGAAAGCCGTTTGTTATGCAGAGCATATCGGGAAAATTCGGTCAGTTTTGTCCCAGGATGCGACCCACACCAGTCGACTAACTCCCAGGTACCCATTTTACTGATGGGGAAAACAGACAACCGGTGTAAAGAAACACGCCCTATGTGTCTACCCTCCCTGGGAATCGAACCCAGACACTCGCCGTGTGAAGCGAGAACTTTAGCCACCAGGCCACAGGGCACCGTGGAAATGACCCTAGATTCCATGTTGCTGTAGCTTGCTCTAGATGAGGCTGCTGCTCAATTTCGAGGGCTCTTTTTGATGATGGAAACTGGTCAACAGGAGTTTTTCATTCTAACCTGACATGGTGGAGCTTCTCCGGGCAATGCAGGTTCCAAGCATGATGCTTTTTGCCGCAGTTCAGACATATAGGCTCCGTAGCTTCACCTTTTATTAGTTTATCTAAGCAGTCCTTGGTCGGGTGAGGCCGCTACAGATGCCGCATATTTCCTTAAAGAGACAACAGATGCTGAGGTGGTTGTATCACTAGCACCTGAAGCACCTCAACGTTTCTGGGTTGTACGTCCTAACATGGTATTTTCCCCAGTAACAGAGATCTGGTTGAGCTGGGAGAGGTTCTCTATGTTAGATCAAGACCTGCCTCGTAGGGACGTTCCCGTCCTTCTTGGCTCGGAGCCGTTCAACTTTTAGGATGTTTTTGTTACTATGGATTGCGTCGAGAAACATATGTTTACCTGGAGTTTACCTGGAGAGGATTTCTTGGATTAACGACCCAGCGGCTCGGTCTGAGACCAGACCTTATGATGGATCAGGGTCTGATCAACCAGGCTGTTACTGCTAGCCGCACACAAATTGACGAACGAACCACTGCCCGGTTGGTCAGGTACTGACTTTAGGTGCCTGCCCAGTGCCTCCTTGAAAACAGCCAGAGGCCTATTGGTATTCCCCCTTACGTATGCTGGGTGGCAGTTGAACAGTCGTGGGCCTCGGACACTTATGGTGTTGTCTCTCAGTGTACTCGTGACGCCCCTGGTTTTCATCGGGGGGATATTGCATCTCCTGCCGAGTGATTTTCGTGTGCAGGTTTGGTACTAATCCTCTATGACCTTCCAAGTGTATATTATTTCCCTGCGTTCCAGGGAATACAGATCAAGAACATTCAACCGATCCCAGTAATTTAGGTGCCTTATCGTACTTAAGTGCGCTGTGAAAGTTCTTGTACACTCTCCAGGTCAGCAATGTCGCCAGCCTTGAAGGGGGCCGTTAGAGTACAGCAGTATTCCAGCCTAGAGAGAACAAGCGATTTGAAGAGAATCATCATGGGCTTGGCATCCCTAGTTTTGAAGGTTCTCATTATCCATCCTATCATTTACCTAGCAGATGCGGTAGATACATTGTTGTGGTCTTTCAAGGCGAGATCCTCTGACATTATCACTCCCAGGTCCTTCACATTATTTTTCGCTCTGTTGTAAGTTTAGAATTTGTCGTATACCCTGATGCATTTTTAATTTCCTCAATTAATTCTCCTTAATCTGAGTAGTTGAAATGTCTCCTCGTTGAACTTCATATTGGTTTGAGTGGCCCATTTGAAGATTTGGTTGATGTCCGCTTGGAGTCTTGTGGTGTCTTTGATGGAGGTCACTGCCATGCCAATCCGGGTGTCATCCGCAGAGAAAGACACGTAGCTATGGCTTACATCTCTGTCTATGTCAGAAATGAGCATGAGGAATAGAATGGGAGCGAGTACTGTGCCTTGTGGAACAGAGCTTTCACCATAGCTGCCTGGGACTTTACTCTGTTTACTATTACTCTTTGTGTTCTATTTGTCAGAAAGTTATTTGTCAGTGAAGACGTGTCTTGTGTGCTCTCTGTCAATCTGAAGAAGATGTCCTCTCTTGAGCTACTCTACCAGCAGCTGAAGGAAGAACTGAGGGTAGCTAAGCTTGAGATACAGCGACTGACTGAGGAAAACAAGAGGATTCGTAGTAATCCTCCTGTTGAGAATCCTCAAGCCAGGAAAGGAACCTGGACAGTGGCTAAAACGCATGGGACAAAGTTAAGGCTCAAGAGGACGGGTGGAGAGGTAGAAACAACGAAGACCCAGGAGAATGTTGTGGAAACATCGAACCCATTCTCCGTGCTACCCGATGAATGTGAGTCGACTTCTGGGAGCGTCACGACGAAAGACACAAAGGAAGGTAAAAACATTGTTGTTGTTGGGGACAGTCAGGTTAGGTACATGGATAGGGCTTTCTGTTTGATTGATAGGAGTAGGAGACAGAGGGTTTGCTTTCCTGGGGCTGGGATGGAGGATATTGTTAGCCGTCTGGACGACATCATGAGAGGTAATGGGAGCAATCCTATTATCTGTCTCAGTGCTGGAGGCAACGATGTTGGCAGACGTAGGAGTGAGGACCTGACTAGCAGGTTTAGGTCAGCAATAGACATAATTAGGAAGAAGGGGGAACCCTGTCATATGTGGTATTTTGCCAAGGAGAGGAGTTGAAATGAATGGCTGTCCAGGGCAATTGGTGTCAATTGCTGGCTGGACAAATACTGTAAGGAAAATTCAGTAACATTCATTGACAACTGGGACCTCTTCTATGGCAGAAATGACATGTATGCCAGGGATGGGGTTCACTTATCCAGGTCTGGGGTGGGGCACTGGCAACTGCAGTGGAGGGAGCTGTTAGGGCTTTAAACTAGAAATAGTTAGTGGTATGGGTTTTGGGGGAAAACAGAGAAGTCCCAGTGTAGTAATATTATAAGTTGTAGGAGAACTAGTAATAGGCAGAATAAGGTGGATAGTGGAAAGCTAGTGTCACTAGATGACAAGGACAGTAATAGGTATAGTGGAAAACAGAGATGAGCAGGAAGGGTAAAGAGAAAGGAGGGTCTCTAAATATATATTACACCAATAGTCGTAGTGCTAGGAATAAGATGGACGAGTTGAGATTAGTTGCATGTACGGGTAATATTGATGTTTTTGCAA
>WNWK01014135.1:0-52602 GCA_009830355.1 Cherax destructor | reverse complement strand
TTTGTTACTAAGTGTTCATTATCTAGAATTTTTTTTTTTTGTGTGTTCATGTTCCCTGCGAGTTCTGAGCTTTAACAGTTGACCGTGCTAGCCGAGTCTCTCTTTTCTGTTAAAACTTCTTCCTTGTAAATATATTTATTCTTCCTCAGAACCCGCTGAGTGCATGAATACAGATTGATCGATCAAATTTGCAATTGTATTATATATAATCCATTATATCTAGATCCATTAAATGTCTCTTAAGTATCATTAACTCAAGAAGTGCGAGAGTAAGATTAATCTTGATCAGTTTCAAAGTTATAATGTGTTTGCTATTGTATAGATTCATCCAGTACCACCTGTCTGTTCAGCCTATAGAGTTGTATAGTATGCCGAGACGTCATACGATAACATGGCCGAGCTGTCGTGTCAGTATCATATATACACTTGTGTAGTGTATCTTTCCTTTTATACAGCTGGTCCCTTTGCGTGTGACGTCACGGTACCCGCTGACGTCAG
Organism: Cherax destructor; assembly: GCA_009830355.1. NCBI lineage: Eukaryota > Metazoa > Arthropoda > Malacostraca > Decapoda > Parastacidae > Cherax > Cherax destructor. Next base: position 52,104 of record WNWK01014135.1, on the reverse strand, counting down.
AGGCTCAGCGCATGTGCACAGCCTCTCATAGAGGCACTCCCTCACGAACGTTAGACCTACAGGCGAGACAGACGGCGTGGCTGGACTCTCATTTACTTACTGTAAATATACCGTAACCATCCAACAAGGAGTATCTTTGACCTCCTATATATCTCTCCCAAGACCCACGCGACAATAGTATGTGACCAAGGCAGATGAACATGTTCACCTGCTGTGACTGTCTGATTACTATTTCTGCACTTAATAGTGTCAGAAAAAATTGGCTATAAAATCACGAGAACTACTATAAATTGTGATTTTTTTTTCAACAAACCAGCCATATCCCACTCAGGCAGGGTGACCTAAAAAGAGAAACGAAAGTTTTTCTTTTTAAATTTAGTAACGTATACAGAAGGGATTACTAGCCCCTTGCTCCGGGCATTTTATTTGCCTCTTATGACATGCATGGCTTATAGAGGAAGAATTCTGTTTGACTTCTTCATGGATATAAGAGGAAATAAACAAGAACTAGTAAAAACATAGAAGAAAACCCAGAGGGGTGTGTATACAGTAGGACCCCGCTTTTCGCCTTACAGCATTCCATTAATACGGCGAGTTCAAATTATGACCAAAACTTTCTATACGGCGAGCGGTCTTTCAAATACGGCGCACGTCACCCGGTTTGTTTACATTCTCCGTGAGCACGTGTCTCTATTATGTAATAATAATCACTCTTGGGCACATTAAATGTTCTATTTTATGTCAATATAGACATTTTCATTAATCCATCTATGATATTTACTTCAAAATTAACAATCCTACCAGCAATCCTACCATCATGTAAAACAATTACAGGCTTTTGTTTTACACTCACTTGGCAGGACGGTAGTACCTCCCTGGGTGGTTGCTGTCTACCAATCTACTACTTAGAAATTGTGATCAGAACAAAAATAATGTACTAAATTAAAAAAATATGAGGAAAAAATGTATATTGGCAACATTTCTGCAAGCAGCAGGACTCCATGTTGCCGTCAAGTGAGTGTCCAGTGCCAACTTCGTGGCCTTATATCTCAGTAAGTACTGACTCTTAATTTTTTTTTTGTCTTATTACACAAAGAAAATTGCCCTCTTTATTTATTTTTTCAAAATATTCGGAGCACTAGCAGTGAAAATGTAGATCAATGTTTGGACAGTTAAGAGGTTAATATATTAATAGTCACACAAAACTGTAAATTCAGGGAAAATTGAAGACTTAATGACGACTGTATGCATGAATAAGCACAAACTTGCACAGGTGCCCTATGGCTCTGGGAATAATAGAAACAGACAGGTCCTGGATGTGGATGCTCTGGCCTGTACGGGACAAATGTCAGAATCATCGGACGTAATCCGATGATTCAGAAGACAAGACACTATCGCTATGGACAGAATCTGGAATTACAATTTTTTTTTTCATTTTGTCAATGACTGGAGCATCTGTCCAGCATTTGAATACTGGCTTTTTTGTTCAACTGCATGCAGACTATTTGATGGCCAACCTCTAGAGTGAAGTAGCAGTTTTCTAAGATCACCGGATTATGCAACATTTTCCAAGACTGAATACAACTGCTAGATAAAGTTGGAAGCCAAATACAGTGGACCCTCGGTTTTCGTTCACCTCCAAACTCGAACAATTATGTAAGTGTATTTTCGTAAGTGCTTGTATTTTTGGGGGGTCTGAAATGACTAATCTAATTTACATTTGTCTTTATGGGAACACATTCGTTCGATAATGGCACTCAAACAGCATTCCGGAAAGAATTTTCAATGAAAACGAGGGTCCACTGTAATTGATTGCAGGATAATTGAATATCTACTATATTATAAATTGAAGATGAGAAGCACAGCTCTTCTCTAACTACAGTGGTACCCCGGTTTACGATGGTCCCCAAACTCACCCTTTTATGTAAGTTTATTTTTTTAAATGCTTTTGTAAGTGTAATTTTGGGGGTCTAAAAGGACTAGTCTATTTTACAACATTTCTTAAGGAGATAAATTCGTTTGGTAATGGCACTTGAACAGCATTCTGGAATGAAAAAATATCGTAAACCGGGGTACCACTGTACAAACAGAAAAATTACACAGGCAATTGCATTCTTTTCTCTATTGAACAACTACTCTAATAGCCTTACATTAGCTATTCAAACTAAACAAATATAATCAGAACATTACCAAGAGGTTTTCAGGTTTTATATCCCTATGTACTATTGACCTCTGGTGGAGGTAATCAAGAGCCGAGGTCAGGTCTCTCACCATAGAACTGGCATCTTGTTCTGTATAGCGAGTAGCACTGGCAATGGCATCAAAAAGGTCACCACCCTGTGGAATACGAAGAGTCAGCAATACATATCACTGGTAAAAAACATTAATTATTATATAGCTCATATACCAAACTATTTTAGTCATGGTATAATAGACAAACCACCTTTCATGCCAGTTAGGTTCCAGGAAAACAGAGCTATAATTGAAAACATGATAGGGGAAGGGAACAACTTATGGGAAAAATTGAGTTATGTGCTATAACACCCTAAAGAAAGCCATAAAAGTTTTTTCAGTTTTTAAAGCGTCAATAATGTTTTTGACAATTTACATTGTAGATGTTTCTTGCTGATCTAGAAATGTGTGGCGAGAGTTCACGTTACCCTACACATTGTACACATGTTCAAGTCTAAATCTCACCACATCCAAGGAGGATGTGGCAAAGTTTCCTCTCGAACATGTGTACAACGTGTGACTTGAATGGGTTATCCAAGGTCAAATTTGCATAATGTACTATTTATGTGCATAATGTACTATTTATGTATGCCATCAAGACCATTGTAAAAACAAAATTGTATGATACATACCCAAAACCTAGCTGATACAATGCTTGGGGCTATTATTTCTTCACAGTGTTCTTGTTTTTCTTTTAAAAGCACTCACTCACTTTTTGTCCTTGTCTTAGCATCTCCAGTATTACTAGTATTCCTTTTTCATGCCATGGTTAATATCCAGGGACAAGACAGGGTGATTAAAAGAAAATTGTGAAGCAGGCAGCCAGCTGCACCCAACCCACCTCAGCATCTCTTAAGAGACAGTGAAGCAGTCAACATCTACTAGTCACTCATGGTTTTCAACTATTAATTCTGTAGTTCTTGATCAATCTCTTCCAAGTAAATGAGAGCTTTCTAGGCAAATATAGTGATCATACACAAAGTATGAATACATTTGGTTAAAAATTAACCAAGGAAAAAAAGCTAAATATTAAACTATAAAAAAAAATGTAAATATCAATCTACGGTTCTTGAACAATCTCTACCAAACATATGTGAGCTCTCAATACATGCATAAAATGATCATACACAGTGTAAATGCATTCGGTAAAAAACTAACAGAAAAAAATTATTTATATAATTCAACTACTGAAAATGAACCAATAACAAAAAGAAAGGTAGAGTCACTGCAAGAGATGATGAACTTTCAGAGCAAAAAGTGGAAATATGTACAAAAAACAAATCATGAACAGGCGGAAATGCAGTAGGTGGGAGTAGGAAAGCTAGCCTACTGTACTAACCTAACAGCACGTCAAGTATTAAAAACCATTTGTCTCCATTCACTCCTATCAAATACACTCACACATGCTTGCTGGAAATCCAAGCCCCTCGCACACAAAACCTTTTACCCCCTACCTCCAACCTTTCCTAGGCTGACCCCTACCCAGTCTTCCCTCCACTACAGATTTATACACTCTCGAAGTCATTCTGTCTTGTTCCATTCTCTCTACATGTCCAAACCACCTCAACAACCCTTCCTCAGCTCTCTGGATAATAGTTTTGGTAATCCTGCACCTCCTCCTAATTTCCAAACTCCAAATTCTCTGCATTATATTCACACCACATATTGACCTCAGACATGACATCTCCACTGCCTCCAGCCTTCTCCTCGTTGCAACATTCACCACCCATGCTTCACACCCATATAAGAGTGTTGGTATAACTATACTCTCATACATTCCCCTCTTTACTTCCATGGACAAAGTTCTTTGTCTCCACAGACTCCGAAGTGCTCCACTCACCCTTTTCCCCTCATCAATTCTATGATTCACCTCATCCTTCATAGACCCATCTGCTGACATGTCCACTCCCAAATATCTGAATACATTCACCTCCTCCATACTCTCTCCCTCCAATCTGATATACAATCTTTCGTCACCTAATCTTTTTGTTATCCTCATCACCTTACTCTTTCCTATATTCACTTTCAATTTTCTTCTTTTACACACCCTACCAAATTCATCCACCAACCTCTGCAACTTCACTTCAGAATCTCCCAAAAGCACAGTGTCATCAGCAAAAAGCAACTGTGACAACTCCCACTTTGTATTTGATTCTTTATCTTTTAACCCCACACCTATTGCCAAGACCCTCGCATTCACTTATCTTACAACCCCATCTATAAATATACTGAACAATCACGGTGACATCACACATCCTTGTCTAAGGCCCACTTTTACTGGGAAATAGTCCCCCTCCCTCCTACACACTCTAACCTGAGCCTCACTATCCTCATAAAAAATCTTCACTGCTTTCAGTAACCTACCTCCTATTCCATACTCCTGCAACATCAACCACATTGCCCCCCTATCCACCCTATCATACACCTTTTCCAAATCCATAAATGCCACAAAAACCTCTTTACCCTTATCCAAATACTGTTCACCTATATGTTTCACTGTAAACACTTGGTCTACACACCCCCTACCTTTCCTAAAGCCCCCTTGTTCATCTGCTTTCCTGCTCTCTGTCTTACTCTTAATTCTTTCAATAATAACTCTACCATACACTTTACCAGGTACACTCAACAGACTTATTCCCCTATAATTTTTGAACTCTCTTTTGTCCCCTTTGCCTTTATACAAAGGAACAATAAACACACTCTGCCAATCCCTAGGTACCTTACCCTCTTCCATATATTTATTAAATAATAGCACCAACCACTCCAAAACTATATCCCCACCTGCTTTTAACCTTTCTATCTTTATCCCATCAATCCCAGCTGCCTTACCCCCTTTCATTCTACCCACTACCTCACGAACTTCCCCAACACTCACAACTGGTTCTTCCACACTCCTACAAGATGTTATTCCTCCTTGCCCTATAAACGAAATCACAGCTTCCCTGTCTTCATCAACATTTAACAATTCCTTAAAATATTTCCTCCATCTTCCAGATACAGTGGTACCTCGAGTTACGATGGTCCCCAAAATCGCCCTTTTATGTAAGTTAATTTTTTTAAATGCTTTTGTAAGTATATTTTTGGGGGTGTAAAAGGACTAGTCTATTTTACATTATTCCTTATGGGGATAAATTCGTTTGGTAATTGCACTTGAACAGCATTCTCGAACGAAAAAATATCGTAACTCGGGGTACCACTGTACCTCTAACTCTCCATTTAACCCTTTGGGGGTCGACAGGCCTTCTCAGGAAAGTGTTCCTGGGGTCAAAAATTTTTTGGAAAAAAAAAAATTATGAAATTTGATCGAAAACTAACGGAATTATGCTTTCGTGAAGTTAGTGGTAGCCATGACACTTACGCATCGGCGATTTTGCCCACTTTGAGCTCTATTTTCGACAAATTCCAATGTTTCAGTCTCCTAAAATTATAGCTATTTCGTTAGAACTCCATTTCTTCTATCGATTGAGTACAAGAAACCGCCTATTTACCAATTTCATCTACCCAAAATAGTGGTCAGAAAATGGCAATTTTCTAATTTCACACAAATTTCAAACGATGCCAATTTCAAAATAGTGTCCAGAGTAAACAAGGCAGACATTCCTGGCACTAAAATAACATGTTCTCTGTTCATTAGTCATGTCTCCAGGCCCCTGTTCCATTACTTTTACTTTTCATTTTGAATTTTTATTCTCACAAAAAATAGAAGATTTACTGTTATGTATACAACTGCATCATTGTAAAAATGGTATAAATAATATCAGAGCACTTGTACATGAATACAGTGGACCCCCGAGTTTCGTAAAAACTTCACTCCTGAAGTCTGCTCAAGTGCCATTACCGAACGAATTTACCCCCTTAAGGAAAAATGTCACGTAGGTTAGTCTATTTCAGACCCCCAAAAATACTTTTCCACAAGCACTTACAATATTATACTTACATAAATGTACAATTTCCGGGGTTTACGAAACTCGGGGGTCCACTGTATAAGACTCGCCAGTTGATGTGTATTGGAGGCATGGTGTGATTTGTTTACTCTTGAACATCGTCAAAAATCGAACATTTTCGCTACTTTGAGCTCAATTTCATGGTACTTGTCATTGTCATACCAATCAAAATCATCTCTATTTCTGTAATATATCTTCCATTCTATAAAATGAGCCCATGAAAACAAGAATACATCAATAAATACCATACGAAAATCGACTGCAAAGTCGCTGTTTTAATCGAAAAAAACGGTCCGAGTTTTTTTTCTCTCATTATGCAGTGTGTACTGCAGGATTTTTTTTATACTGCGCACACTGACCACACAGACCCATTCTTTCATATGTATGCCTACCAGACGTTTTCTGCTTAAATTGAGGCCGCTAGAATTTGGGCGTACTAGTACGGCACCAACCCCTGCTCGTAAAACGTACTAGTACGGCACCGACCCTCAAAGGGTTAATAACTCCCTCTCCTATTTTTAACTGTCAAATTCATTTGTTCCCTAGGCTTCCTTAACTTTTTAATCTCACTCCAAAACTTTTTCTTATTTTCAACAAAATTTGTTGATAACATCTCACCCACTCTCTCATTTGCTCTTTTTACATTGCTTCACCACTCTCTTAACATGATAAACATTTCTTTTCAAAGATGCCTCAACACTGGCCAACTACATTTTTACTTCTCTATTCTATGAGTCACCTCATATTTCAAACACCCATCTGTAGACACATCCTCTCCCAAATGAGTGAATACATTTGCTTCCTCTTCCCAAGCTAATATTTTTTTCATTACCTAGACTTTTTCTTACTCTCATTATCTTTATCTTTTCTACATTTATTGAGATTATCTGGCAACTTCTCTGATGAATGTTCACCACCATATACACTAGACTACTGCTATTAAAATGTACTTACACACTGGCTTTGTGCATGACCCATCTGTTGCTCAAATCACATTTTTTACAGAAGTTTTCCAAACAATATAGATTATACAGCAAAGAAGGTATTATAGGGTATATGATAATGTGTCCTCACATATGATAATGTTGTCCTAATTACAGCTAAAGTTTTTGAGCTATTATCTAAGGGTACATCATGCCATAGTATGTTATAGCAGGGTATAAAAATCAATAACATAGTATCATAGAATTCTAAAGAAGGACCACTTACCCTGACTAGTTCCATGACGAGGTAGAGTTGATGTGAGGTATGGAATTCTTCAATTAAACTAACAATATTTGGATGACTAACCTGGAAAATAATTATATAACTTTCAATAAACATAAAAAAACATGACTGCAGAAAAAGTCAATTTAACCCTTATAAGGTCGGTCCCATTGTTCTACGGCTTTGAAACCAGTGTCAGTCCTATAGTACTACGCCATGAGATCAGCTCACTCAGATGAGCTGTGAGTGGTAAATTTTGGCCTAGATATGGGAGAATGGGTCTATGCAGTAAGTGTGCACCATATAAAAAACAAAATCCTGCAGCAAGCAATGCATAACGGGAAAAAAAACGACTGTTTTTGGTTTAAAACAGCAAATTTGTGGTGAATTTTTGTGCAATTTTTATGGCTGTATTCTCGGTTTCTTGGTCTCATTTGATAGAATGAAAGATATATTACAGAAACAGAGATGATTATGATTGGTTTCAGGAATGAAAGTAGCTTTAAATTGAGCTCAAAGTAGCAGAAATGTTCGATATTTACCGATATTCCAGAGTACACAAATGACATCACTCGTTCAATATGCACCCAACTGACGACTAATATGCATTTACAAATGCACTGACATTATTTATACAATTATTACAATAATGTAGTAATCTGCATAACAGTAAATACAGCCTCTCCTCACTTAACCCTTTCAGGGTCCAAGGCCATTTTTGGAAGGTGCGCGCCAGTGTCCAAGAATTTAAATAAAAAAAAAAAAAAATTTTCTTATGAAATGGTAGAGAATCTTTTTCTGAAGGTAATAAAACAAAAAGTACGAAATTTGATTGAAAATTGACGAAATTATGCTCTTGTGAATTTTGATGTGTCAGCGATATTTACGCATCAGCGATTTTGCCGACTTTGACTCCCATTTTAGGCCAATTACATTATTCCAGTCAACCAAATTATTAGCTATTTCACTAGTATTACTTCTATTCTATCGATTGAGCACAAGAAATCGCCCAGTCAACTGTTTCAACTACAAAATAAAGTGATTGGAAATTGTTAATTTAGCCAATTTTACTCAAAGTTCAAAATATTCCAATTTCAAAATAGGGTGCAGAATAAACAATGCAGGCATTCCTGGCACTAAACTAACATATCCTCTGTTCATTAGTTATGTTTTCAGTCTTTACAAATGAATTCCATTTTTATTTTTTATTTACATAGAATTTTTATTCAAACCAAAAAATGGAAGATTTACTGTTATGCAATATTGTAATAATTGTATAAATAATATCACCACATTTGTGAACGCATATTAGACCCACCAGCTGGCGCGTATTAGACGTGTGAGGTCATTTGTTTACTCTTGAACATCGGCAAAATTTTAAAATTTCCACTACTTTGAGCTTAGTTTCAAATCATTTCCAGTACTAAAACCAATCAAAATTATCTCTATTTTTGTAATATATCTTCCATTCTATCAAATGAGACCAAGAAATCGCAAATACAACTATAAAAAGTATACAAAAAAACACTGCAAAGTCGCTGTTTTAATCGAAAATTACGGTTTCAGTTCTCTTTCTCTCATTATGCACTGTGTGCTGCAGGATTTGTTTTATGTGGTGCACACTTACCACATAGATGTATTCCATCAGTTCTAGGCCCAAATTTACCGCTCAAAGCTTATCTGAGTGAGCTGAGCTCATGACGTAGAACTACGGTTTGGACCCTGAACTCAAAGCCGTAGAACTACGGCACGGACCCTGAAAGGGTTAATGACGGAGTTCTGTTCCTAAGACCATGTCAGTAAACAAATTCATCGCTAAGTAAGGAGCATACTACGTATAATGGTAGTGGGTTTGTGTCTACCATCTTTGATATTATTTTAATGTCACCTTTGCACCATTTATAACATTTCTGGTATATTTTTAAATGTTTATAAGTACAGTGAACCCCCGGTGTTCGATGGCATCGGAGCTCGGCCAAATCGGTGTTCAACGTTTTTTTTTACAATATTTTTGACTGTATTAGGCGGCCACTCGGAGTTGGGCGAGTACGCGTGTAGCCGTGGCCCAGCTGGGCGCCCAGGCACTCAGTGTGTTATTGTTTACAAGCGAGCGACCACTACCCACGCATTCATACCATATATATTGTCATTATTCCAGTGTTTTTAGTGCTTGCAACTGCAAAATAAGCCACCATGGGCCCCAAGAAAGCTCCTAGTGCCAAGCCTGTGGTAAAGAATGGGCAGGGAGTGAAGCATTCATGCAAGGATGCAGGGAGTGTAGCAGGGATGCAGGGAGTGTAGCAGGCATGCAGGGAGTGTAGCAGGCATGCAGGGAGTGTAGCAGGCATGCAGGGAGTGTAGCAGGCATGCAGGGAGTGTAGCAGGCATGCAGGGAGTGTAGCAGGCATGCAGGGAGTGTAGCAGGCATGCAGGGAGTGTAGCAGGCATGCAGGGAGTGTAGCAGGCATGCAGGGAGTGTAGCAGGCATGCAGGGAGTGTAGCAGGCATGCAGGGAGTGTAGCAGGCATGCAGGGAGTGTAGCAGGCATGCAGGGAGTGTAGCAGGCATGCAGGGAGTGTAGCAGGCATGCAGGGAGTGTAGCAGGCATGCAGGAGTGTAGCAGGCATGCAGGGAGTGTAGCAGGCATGCAGGGAGTGTAGCAGGCATGCAGGGAGTGTAGCAGGCATGCAGGGAGTGTAGCAGGCATGCAGGGAGTGTAGCAGGCATGCAGGAGTGTAGCAGGCATGCAGGGAGTGTAGCAGGCATGCAGGGAGTGTAGCAGGCATGCAGGGAGTGTAGCAGGCATGCAGGGAGTGTAGAGCATGCAGGGAGTGACAGGCATGCAGGGAGTGTAGCAGGCATGCAGGGAGTGTAGCAGGCATGCAGGGAGGGTGTAGCAGGCATGCAGGGAGGTAGTGCAGGCATGCAGGGAGTGTAGCAGGCATGCAGGGAGTGTAGCAGGCATGCAGGAGTGTACAGCAGGCATGCAGGAGTGTAGCAGGCATGCAGGGAGTGTAGCAGGCATGCAGGGAGTGTAGCAGGCATGCAGGGAGTGTAGCAGGCATGCAGGGAGTGTAGCAGGCATGCAGGGAGTGTAGAGCAGGGATGCAGGAGTGTAGCAGGCATGCAGGGAGTGTAGCAGGCATGCAGGGAGTGTAGCAGGGAGTGGCAGCATGCAGGAGTGTAGCAGGCATGCAGGGAGTGTAGCAGGCATGCAGGGAGTGTAGCAGGCATGCAGGGAGTGTAGCAAGGATGCAGGGAGTGTAGCAAGGATGCAGGGAGTGTAGCAAGGATGCAGGGAGTGTAGCAAGGATGCAGGGAGTGTAGCAAGGATGCAGGGAGTGTAGCAAGGATGCAGGGAGTGGAGCAAGGATGCAGGGAGTGTAGCAAGGATGCAGGGAGTGTAGCAAGGATGCAGGAGTGTAGCAAGGATGCAGGAGTGGCAGATGGGAGTGTAGCAAGGATGCAGGGAGTGTAGCAAGGATGCAGGGAGTGTAGCAAGGATGCAGGGAGTGTAGCAAGGATGCAGGGAGTGTAGCAAGGATGCAGGGAGTGCAGCAAGGATGCAGGGAGTGCAGCAAGGATGCAGGGAGTGCAGCAAGGATGCAGGGAGTGCAGCAAGGATGCAGGAGTGCAGCAAGGATGCAGGGAGTGCAGCAAGGATGCAGGGAGTGCAGCAAGGATGCAGGGAGTGCAGCAAGGATGCAGGGAGTGCAGCAAGGATGCAGGGAGTGTAGCAAGGATGCAGGGAGTGTAGCAAGGATGCAGGGAGTGTAGCAAGGATGCAGGGAGTGTAGCAAGGATGCAGGGAGTGTAGCAAGGATGCAGGGAGTGTAGCAAGGATGCAGGGAGTGTAGCAAGGATGCAGGGAGTGTAGCAAGGATGCAGGGAGTGTAGCAAGGATGCAGGGAGTGTAGCAAGGATGCAGGGAGTGTAGCAAGGATGCAGGGAGTGTAGCAAGGATGCAGGGAGTGTAGCAAGGATGCAGGGAGTGTAGCAAGGATGCAGGGAGTGTAGCAAGGATGCAGGGAGTGTAGCAGGATGCAGGGAGTGTAGCAGGATGCAGGGAGTGTAGCAAGGATGCAGGGAGTGTAGCAAGGATGCAGGGAGTGTAGCAAGGATGCAGGGAGTGTAGCAAGGATGCAGGGAGTGTAGCAAGGATGCAGGGAGTGTAGCAAGGATGCAGGGAGTGTAGCAAGGATGCAGGGAGTGTAGCAGGCATGCAGGGAGTGTAGCATTCAAAGAAAAAGGCCAGTAACCCCAGAAAAGAACTTGGTACATGCCGTGTTAATGGAAGGGGATTCCCCTTCCAAACACTAGCATACTACTCCACCTTCTTCCCTCCTCCCGTCCTCCACACATCAACAACTCTTCAATAAATGTAAGTGACATGTTATTGTACTATTTATTTCTTAATTTTTTATAAAATTGTGTTTAATTTAATGTCAAAAAGTTCTAAAAAATATTTTATTTCAATACTTTTGGATGTCTGGAACGGATTAATTTTATTTCCATTATTTCTTATGGGGAAAATACATAGAATCGGAGTTCGACCAAACCGGTGGTCGACGAGCCCTCTGTGATGGATTGCCGACAAGAACCGGGGGCTCACTGTAGTGTACTGTATTGTAATAAACAGAATCGAGGAAATCAGCTCTAATATACATTATTGAGCTTTGCATACTGGTCAGAGAGCCTGTCATAAGTCCGAGTTGTCGGTAAATGAGTATGTCACTAAGTGAAGAAAGGCTGTATTCTATTGTGTGTGTGAATAAAAATTCAAAATGGAAAACAAGTATAATATAGGAGAGGCCTGGGGACATTTCTAATGAACAGAGGAAATATTATTTTAGTACCAGGAATGTCTGCATTGTTTATTCTGGACCTTATTTTGAAACTGGAATTTCTGCAACACAGTGCATAATGAGAAAAAAAACCTGTGTTTTTGTTTAAAACAGTGACTTCGAGGTGTATTTTCGTAAGGTATTTATGGTTGTATTCTTGTTTTCTTGGTCTCATTTGATAGAATGGAAGATGTATTACAGAACTAGAGATAATTTTGAATGGTTTACGGAATAAAAGTATACCTCGAAATTGAGCTCAAAGTAGCACAAATGTTTGATTTTTGCTAATATTCAAGAGTAAACAAATCACGTCACATGTCCAATACACGTTAACTGGTGGGTTTAATATGCTTTCACTAGTGCATTGATAATATTTATACCATTTTTACAATAATCCAGTAGTCTGCATAACAGTAAATCTTCTATGTTTTGTGTGAATAAAAATTCAAAATGGAAAGCAAGCATAATATAAGAGGGGCCTGGAGACATGACTAATAAACAAAGAAAATGTTATTTTAGTGCTAGAAATGTTTGCACTGTTAATTCTGGGCCCTATATTGAAATTGGCCTTCCTTGAATTGTGTATGAAATTGGCCAAATTACCAAATTCTAAACACTTTATTGGGAAGTTGAAATAGGTAAATGGGCAGTTTCTTGTACTCAATTGATAGAACAAAAGGAGTTCTAGCAAAATAGCTACAAGTTTGGTCAACTGGAACAATGAAATTAGCCAAAAATAGGGCTCAAAGTGGGCAAAATCGCAGATGCGTAAATATCGCCAAGACCACCAACTTCGCAAGAGCGTAATTCCGTAAGTTTCCCATCAAATTTCATACTTTTGGTGTCATTACCATCGGGAAAAGACTCATTTCAGAAGAATTTTTTTTTTTAAATTCTTTGACACTGAGAGCAAGTTTGTGAGCAGGGGTCTCGACAGTGAAAGTTAACATACTCAAGTATGTATCTGAAAATAAGAGTATCAAATTAAATGACCATTCTAATCAACAAAACCAAGATTATTATAACAGCAATGTAATATGAAGGGACAAACACAAAATACGACACACAATTTAGCTAAAGTTTATGAGAGCATAGAAATATAGACAAGAAATGCATGAGTATGAATGCTGGTTGAAAGTTAGGCAGGCAGGTTGCAGTAAATATATCTGAAATGTACATTCAATGTTCATAAAACTACGTCAGGTTTATGAGATGCTTTTAACAATGTTTTAGAAGCAGCTGAGAATGAGAAGCAGCTGAGGATGAGAAGCAGCTGAAGATGAGAAACAAATAATCACATTCTTAACCCTTTGACTGTTTTGGTCATATATATACGTCTTACGAGCCACTGTTTCGGATGTATATATACTCAAAAATTCTAGCGGCTTCAAATCAAGCGGGTGAAAGCTGTTAGGCCTACATATGAGAGAATGGGTCTGTGTGGTCAGTGTGCGCTGTATATAAAAAATTCTGCAGCACCCAGTGCATAATGAGAAAATAAACTCAGACCATACTTTTGGATTAAAATGCCGACTTTATGGTGTATTTTCGTACAGTATTTATGGTTGTATTCTCTTTGTGGTCTCATTTGATAGAATGGAAAACATACTACAGAAATAGAGATGATGTTGATTAGTTTCATGATGAAAAGGACCTTGAAATTGAGCTCAAATTAGGGGAAATGTTTGATTTTTGCCAATGTTCAAGAGTAAACAAATCACGTCACGTGTCCAATACACATCAACTGGTGAGTCTAATATTCTTTCACAAGTGCACTGATATTATTTATTCATTTTTACAATAATGCAATAGACTGCATAACTGTAAATCTTTTATTTTTTGTGTGAATAAAAAATCAAAATAGAAAGCAAGAGTAATATAAGAGGGGCCTAAAGACGTGACTAATGAGCAGATAACATCTTATTTTAGTGCCAGGAATGTCTGCATTGTTTGTTCTGGACCCTATTTTGAAATTGACAACTTTTTGATTTTGCATTAAATTGGTCAAATTGCCAATTTCTGACCACTTTATTGGGTAGTTGAAATTGGTAAATTGGTGGTTTCTTGTACTCAATCAATAGAACAAATGGAGTTCTAAAGAAATAGTTATGAGTTTGGTCGACTGGAAAAATAGAATTGGCCGAAAATAGGGCTCAAAGTCAGCGAAATTGCCGATGTGTATATATCGCTGAGATCACTAACTTCGCGAGAGCGTATTCCGTAAGTTTTCCATCAAATTTCATACTTTTGGTGTCATTACCATCAGGAAAAGATTCTCTATCATTTCATAAGAAAAAATATTATTTTTTTCAAAAAATTTGCAATAACAGGAGACACCTCAGGATTAGGGGTTGCGACAGTCAAAGGGTTAAGGATACACTTGGACTTGTGGCTATAGGAGGGTAGGTGCAGGAGGAAAGAGAAGTGATTGATGGGATGATGACGAAAAGGGTGTGATAAAAGAAAAAAAAGTAGCTTATGAGAAGTTTTTACAAAACAGAAATGTTGTAAGAAGAGCAGAGTATATGGAAAGTAAAAGAAACGTGAAAAGAGTGGTGAGAGAGTGCAAAAGGAGAGCAGATGAAAGAGTGGGAAAGGCACTGTCATGAAATTTTGCAGAAAATAAGAAAAAGTTTTGGAGTGAGATAAAGTTAAGAAAGCCTAGGGAACGAATGGATTTGTCAGTTAAAAACAGAGTAGGGGAATTAGTAAATGGGGAGCTGGAGGTAATGGGTAGATGGTGGGAATATTTTGAGGAACTTTTAAATGTCAATGAAGAAAGGGAGGTGGTAATTTCATGCACTGGTCAGGGAGGTATAACATCTTTTAGGAGTGAGGAAGAGCATGATCCTAGGTAGTAGGTTAGTAGACAGCAACTGCCCAGGGAGGTACTACCGTCCTGCCAAGTGAGTGTAAAACGAAAGCCTGTAATTGTTTTACATGATGGTAGGATAGCTGGTGTCTTTTTTCTGTCTCATAAACATGCAAGATTTCAGGTACATCTTGTTACTTCTACTTACACTTAGGTCACACTACACATTCATGTACAAGCATATATATACACACCCCTCTGGGTTTTCTTCTATTTTCTTACTAGTTCTTGTTCTTATTTCCTCTTATCTCCATGGGGAAGTGGAACAGAATTCTTCCTCCGTAAGCCATGCGTGTCGTAAGAGGCGACTAAAATGCCGGGAGCAAGGGGCTAGTAACCCCTTCTCCTGAATATATTATAGTACTAAATGTAAAAGGAGACACTTTCGTTTTTCCTTTTGGGCCACCCTGCCTCGGTGGGAAACGGCCGACGTGTTGAAAGAAAGAAAAAGGATTGCTGGTGTCTTTTTTCTGTCATAAACATGCAAGATTTCAGGTATATCTTGTTTCTTCTACTTACACTTAGGTCACACTACACATTCATGTACAAGCATATATATACAAACTGTTGCGGCCTCCTACCTAACATTATGGTTAGGTAGTTAACCTGCCAGCCGGCAGTACCACTGGGAACGTCATCAGATCCAATGTTGGACTGCTGAGCCAGCTTGACTGACAGTGTGCACCTGGTGACAGGACCTGCTTGAGTATACACCAGACACACTTGGAGACAGGACCTGTTTTGAGACTCTCGGACTGGCTTGAGAGTGTATTCCTGACTTTTGGAATTGCTAGTGACGGAGACTCTCACGACGTATCTGGATTTTGAGTATTCACCAGACTACCTCACGGCGTACATTGATTGATTGGACACCCGTGGACTGAGACTAACTCAGGGATTTGTGCGTGTCATCAGGAACACCGACGGGGAAGTCAGGATGTGTAATACCTGATGAGCTTTGTGAGATGAGACGGACAGAAGTACAGAAAGTCCGGGTGTGTTATACCTGGTAGGCGTGTCAGGCGACACGGACTAGCCAGGGTGTTGTACCCTGTGAGCCTTATTGTGAAAAGTCAGTGTGAACCCGGTGTTTGTCAGGTGACACGAAACAAGTTAGAGAGAGCGATGTAATTTAGTGTTTGGTTGTTGGATGACGTAATGCAAAGGTTTTAGAGATTGTTCATGATACAAGGGGCGTGCCATGTGGCACAGAAAAGGTGTCGTGTGACACAGCGAAGGTGTCTTATGGCACAGAGAGAAGGGTGTCGTGTGACACAGTAGAGAAGGCGTGTCGGGTGACACTGAGGGCATGTCAAGTGACACAGAGAATGTGTATCGTGGGACCCCGTGAGAAGGCGTGCCATTATACAGAGATAAGGGTGTCTGAGGACATGGAGTGAAGGCGTATCATGACGAGGTGTGGTAGTGTCCTGCGTGACACAGAAGATGGTAACGATGTTTGACAATGGCACTGAATTTTATGATTTCTTTTACTTATGTTTTATAACCCTTTTTACTTTAGATGTTATAAGATTTTAAATGTAGCTAAATCTAAGATCTTTTATATTAAAGATTATTTATATATAGCTATATTAAAGTGTAACTATGTTTTTATATTAATAATAATAGGTTTTTGTGGCATTTATGGAATTAGAAAAGGTATATGATAGGGTGGATAGGGGGCAATGTGGCAGATGTTGCAGGTGTATGGAATAGGAGGTAGGTTACTGAAAGCAGTGAAGAGTTTTTATGAGGATAGTGAGGCTCAAGTTAGAGTGTGAAGAAGGGAAGGGGACTATTTCCCAGTAAAAGTGGGCCTTAGACAAGGATGTGTGATGTCACCGTGGTTGTTCAATATATTTATAGATGGGGTTGTAAGAGAAGTGAATGCGAGGGTCTTGGCAAGAGGTGTGGGGTTAAAAGATAAAGAATTAAATATAAAGTGGGAGTTGTCACAGTTGCTTTTTGCTGATGACACTGTGATTTGGGAGATTCTGAAAAGAAGTTGCAGAGGTTGGTGGATGAATTTGGTAGGGTGTGTAAAAGAAGAAAATTGAAAGTGCATATAGGAAAGAGTAAGGTGATGAGGATAACAAAAAGATTAGGTGACGAAAGATTGGATATCAGATTGGAGGGAGAGAGTATGGAGGAGGTGAATGTATTCAGATATTTGGGAGTGGACATGTCAGCAGATGGGTCTATGAAGGATGAGGTGAATCATAGAATTGATGAGGGAAAAAGGGTGAGTGGAGCACTTCGGAGTCTGTGGAGACAAAGAACTTTGTCCATGGAAGTAAAGAAGGGAATGTATGAGAGTGTAGTTATACCAACACTCTTATATGGGTGTGAAGCATGGGTGATGAATGTTGCAACGAGGAGAAGGCTGGAGGCAGTGGAGATGTCATGTCTGAGGTCAATGTGTGGTGTGAATATAATGCAGAGAATTCGGAGTTTGGAAATTAGGAGGAGGTGCGGGATTACCAAAACTATTATCCAGAGAGCTGAGGAGGGGTTGTTGAGGTGGTTCGGACATGTAGAGAGAATGGAACGAGACAGAATAACTTCGAGAGTGTATAAATCTGTAGTGGAGGGAAGGCGGGGTAGGGGTCGGCCTAGGAAAGGTTGGAGGGAGGGGGTAAAGGAAGTTTTGTGTACGAGGGGCTTGAACTTCCAGCAAGCATGTGTGAGCGTATTTGATAGGAGTGAATGGAGACAAATGGTTTTTAATACTTGACGTGCTGTTGGAGTGTGAGCAAAGTAACATTTATGAAGGGATTCAGGGAAACCGGCAGGCCGGACTTGAGTCCTGGAGATGGGAAGTACAGTGTCTGCACTCTGAAGGAGGGGTGTTAATGTTGCAGTTTTATAACTGTAGTGTAAAGCACCCCTCTGGCAAGACAGTGATGGAGTGAATGATGATGAAAGTTTTTCTTTTTCGGGCCACCCTGCCTTGGTGGGAATCGGCCGATGTGTTAATAAAAATAATAAAATAAAAAATATTAAATATTGGAAATCCGAGAATTTATTGTTATCCCGAACAGTCCTTTATTACAAATTAGTGTTTTTTTTTGTAATACAAACCCCTCTGGGTTTTCTTCTATTTTCTTACTAGTTCTTGTTCTTATTTCCTCTTATCTCCATGGGAAAGTGGAACAGAATTCTTCATCCGTAATCCATGCGTGTCGTAAGAGTCGACTAAAATGCCGGGAGCTAGGGGCTAGTAACCCCTTCTCCTGTATACATTACTAAAGTTAAAAAGAGAAACTTTTGTTTTTCTTTTTGGGCCACCCTGCTTTGGTGGGATATGGCCGATTTGTTGACAGAAAAGAAGAAAGAAGAGCATGATGTGAGTGTGGGGGAGGTGCGCGAGGCATTACGTAGAATGAAAGAGGGTAAAGCAGCAGGAACTGACAGGATCATGACAGAAATGTTAAAAGCAGGGGGAGATATTGTGTTGGAGTGGTTGGTATTTTTGTTTAATAAATGAATGAAAGAGGGGAAGGTACCTAAGGATTGGCAGAGAGCATGTATAGTTCCTTTATATAAAGGGAAGGGTGACAAGAGAGATTGTAAAAATTATAGGGGAATAAGTTTACTGAGTATACCAGGTAAAGTGTACGGCAGGGTTATTATTGAAAGAATTAGAGGTAAGACAGAGGGTAGGATCGCAGATGAGCAAGGAGGTTTTAGAGTGGGTAGGAGATGTGTAGATCAAGTGTTTACATTGAAGCATATATTTTTTTTTTTTTTCAACAAGTCGGCCGTCTCCCACCGAGGCAGGGTGACCCAAAAAGAAAGAAAATCCCCAAAAAGAAAAAACTTTCATCATCATTCAACACTTTCACCACACTCATACATAATCACTGTCTTTGCAGAGCAGCTCAGATACTACAGCTGAGAAAAGTCCCTCCCAGCTGTCACTATCTCAGACCCCTCCTTTAAAGTGCAGGCATTGTACTTCCCATTTCCAGGACTCAAGTCCAACTAAATCAATTAACTGGTTTCCCTGAATCCCTTCACACAATGTTACCCTGCTCACACTCCAACAGATCGTCATGTCCCAAAACCATTCGTCTCCATTCACTCCTATCTAACACGCTCACACATGCTTGCTGGAAGTCTAAGCCCTCGCCCACAAAACCTCCTTTACCCTTCCCTCCAACCTTTTCTAGGACGACCCCTACCCCGCCTTCCTTCCCTACAGATTTATACGCTCTCCAAGTCATTCTACTTTGATCCATTCTCTCTAAATGACCAAACCACCTCAACAACCCCTCTTCAGCCCTCTGACAAATACTTTTAGTAACTCCACACCTTCTCCTAATTTCCACATTCCGAATTTTCTGCATAATATTTACACCACACATTGCCCTTAGACAGGACATCTCCACTGCCTCCAGCCTCCTCCTCGCTGCAGCATTTGCAACCCATGCTTCACACCCATATAAGAGTGTTGGTACCACTATACTTTCGTACATTCCCTTCTTTGCCTCCATGGATAACATTTTTGTCTCCACAGATACCTCAATGCACCACTCACCTTTTTTCCTTCATCAATTCTATGGTTAACCTCATCCTTCATAAACCCATCTGCTGACACATCAACTCCCAAATATCTGAAAACATTTACTTCTTCCATAATCCCTCTCTCCAATGTGATATCCAATTTTTCTTTATTTAAATCGTTTGATACCCTCATCACCTTACTCTTATCTATGTTCACTTTTAACTTTCTACCTTTACACACTCTCCCAAACTCGTCCACTAACCTTTGCAACTTTTCTTTAGAATCTCCCATAAGCACAGTATCATCAGCAAAAAGTAACTGTGTCAACTCCCATTTTGCATTTAATTCTCCATAATTTAATCCCACCCCTCTCCCCAACACCCTAGCATTTACTTCTTTTACAACCCCATCTATAAATATATTAAACAACCATGGTGACATTACACAACCCTGTCTAAGACCTACTTTTACCGGAAGTAATCTCCTCTCTCCTACACACCCTAACCTGAGCCTCACTATCCTCATAAAAACTCTTTACAGCCTTCAGTAACTTACTACCTATTCCATACACTTGCAACATTTGCCACATTGCTCCCCTATCCACTCTATCATATGCCTTTTCTAAATCCATAAATGCAATAAAAACTTCTCTACCTTTATCTAAATACTGTTCACATATATGCTTCACTGTAAACACTTGATCTACACATCCCCTACCCACTCTAAAGCCTCCTTGCTCATCTGCAATCCTACTCTCTGTCTTACCTCTAATTCTTTCAATAATAACCCTGCCATACACTTTACCTGGTATACTCAGTAAACTTATTCGCCTCTTATGACACGCATGGCTTACGGAGGAAGAATTCTGTTCCACTTCCCCATGGAGAACTCAGTAAACTTATTCCCCTATAATTTTTACACTCTCTTTTATCCCCCTTCCCTTTATATAAAGGAACTATACATGCTCGCTGCCAATCCCTAGGTACCTTCCCCTCTTTCATACATTTATTAAACAAAAATACCAACCACTCCAGCACTATATCCCCCTGCTTTTAACATTTCTGTCATGATTCCGTCAATTCCAGCTGCTTTACCCCCTTTCATTCTACGTAATGCCTCACGCACCTCCCCCACACTCACATCCTGCTCTTCTTCACTCCTAAACGATGTTGTACCTCCCTGGCCAGTACATGAAATTATCGCCTTCCTCTTTTCATCGACATTTAAAAGTTCCTTAAAATATTCCCGCCATCTACCCAATACCTCCAGCTCCCCATCTACTAACTCCCTACTCTGTTTTTAACTGACAAATCCATTCGTTCCTAGGCTTTCTTACCTTGTTTATCTCACTCCAAAATTTTTCTTGTTTTCAGCAAAATTTCTTGACAGATCCTCTCCCATTCTTTCATCCGCTCTTCTTTTGCACTCTCTCACCACTCTCTTCACCTTTCTTTTACTCTCCATATACTCTGCTCTTCTACTAACACTTCTGTTTTGTAAAACCTCTCATAAGCTACCTTTTTCTCTTTATCACACCCTTTACTTCTTCATTCCACCACTCACTCCTCTTTCCTCCTGCACCCACCCTCCTATAACCACAAACTTCTGCCCCACATTCTAATACTGCATTTTTAAAACTATCCCAACTCTCTTCAACCCCCACTACTGCTACTTGCACTAGCCCACCTTTCTGCCAATAGTTGCTTATATCTCACCCTAACTTCCTCCTCCCTTAGTTTATACACTTTTACCTCTCTTACTTGCTGTTGCCATTTTCCTTTTGTCCCATCTACCTTTTACTCTAACTGTAGCTACAACCAAATAATGATCTGATATATCCGTTGCCCCTCTATAAACATGTACATCCTGAAGCCTACTCATCAACCTTTTATTCACCAATACATAATCCAACAAACTACTTTCCTTACGTGCTATATCATACCTTGTATATTTATTTATCCTTTTTTTCATAAAATATGTATTACTTATTACCAAACCTCTTTCTACACATAGCTCAATTAATGGCTCCCCATTTACATTTACCCTGGCACCCCAAATTTACCTACTACTCCATCCACAACATTTTTACCCACTTTAGCATTAAGATCCCCAACCACAATTACTCTCTCACTTGGTTCAAAACTCCCACACACTCACTCAACATTTCCCAAAATCTCTCTTCTTCTACACTCTCTCTTCTCCAGGTGCATAAACACTTACTATAACCCACTTTTCACATCCAACCTTTATTTTACTCCACATAATCCTTGAATTTATACATTTATATTCCTTCTTTACCTGCCATAACTGATTATTCAACATTATTGCCACTCCTTCTTTAGCTCTAACTCTATTTGAAACCCCTGATCTAATCCCATTTATTTCTCCCCACTGAAACTCTCCTACCCCCTTCAGCTTTGTCTCACTTAAAGCCAGGACATCCAGCTTCTTTTCATTCATAACATCTACAATCATCTCTTTCTTATCATTCGCACAACATCCACGCACATTCAAACATCCCACTTTGACGATTTTCTTCTTCTTCTTTTTAGTAAGCTATACAGGAAAAGGGGTTACTAGCCCATTGTTCCCGGCATTTTAGTTGACTTTTACAACACGCATGGCTTACGGAGGAAAGATTCTTATTCCACTTCCCCATGGATAAAAAGCATATATGTGAACAGTATTTAGATAAAGGTAGAGAAGTTTTCATTGCATTTATGGATTTAGAAAAAGCATATGATAGAGTGGATAGGGGAGCAATGTGGCAGATGTTGCAAGTGTATGGAATAGGTAGCAAGTTACTGAATGCTGTAAAGAGTTTTTATGAGGATAGCGAGGCTCAGGTTAGGGGGTGTAGGAGAGAGGGAGATTACTTTCCGGTAAAAGTAGGTCTTAGACAGGGATGTGTGATGTCACCATGGTTGTTTAATATATTTATAGATGGGGTTGTAAAAGAAGTAAATGCTAGGGTGTTGGGGAGAGGAGTGGGATTAAATTATGGGGAATCAAGTACAAAATGGGAGTTGACACAGTTACTTTTTGCTGATGATACTGTGCTTATAGGAGATTCTAAAGAAAAGTTTCAAAGGTTAGTGGACGAGTTTGGGAGGGTGTGTAAAGGTAGAAAGTTGAAAGTGAACAAAGATAAGAGTAAGGTGATGAGAGTATCAAACAATTTAGATAAAGAAAAATTGGATATAACATTGGAGAGAGGGAGTATGGAAGAAGTGAATGTTTTCAGATATTTGGGAGTTGATTTGTCAGCGGATGGGTTTATAAAGGATGAGGTTAACCATAGAATTGATGAAGGAAAAAAGGTGATTGGTGCGTTGAGGTATCTGTGGAGACAAAAAACATTATCTATGGAGGCAAAGAAGGGAATGTATGAAAGTACAGTGGTACCAACACTCTTATATGGGTGTGAAGCTTGGGTTGTAAATGCTGCAGTGAGGAGGAGGCTGGAGGCAGTGGAGATGTCCTGTCTAAGGGCAATGTGTGGTGTAAATATTATGCAAAGAATTCGGAATGTGGAAATTAGGAGGAGGTGTGGAGTTACTAAAAGTATTAGTCAGAGGGTTGAAGAGGGGTTGTTGAGGTGGTTTGGTCATTTAGAGAGAATGGATCAAAGTAGAATGACTTGGAGAGCGTATAAATCTGTAGGGAAAGGAAGGAGGGGTAGGGGTCATCCTCGCAAAGGTTGGAGGGAGGGGGTAAAGGGAGGGGGTAAAGGAGGTTTTGTGGGCGAGGGGCTTGGACTTCCAGCAAGCGTGTTAGATAGGAGTGAATGGAGACGAATGGTTTTTGGAAACTGACGAGCTGTTGGAGTGTGAGCAGGGTAATATTTAGTGAAGGGATTCAGGGAAATCGGTTACTGATTTAGCCGGACTTGAGTTGTAGTATCTGAGTGCCTCTGCAAAGACAGTGATTATGTATGAGTGAGGTGAAAGTGTTGAATGATGATGAAAGTATTTTTCTGTTTGGGGATTTTCTTTCTTTTTGGGTCACCCTGCCTCGGTGGGAGACGGCCGACTTTTTGGAGAAAACAAAAACAAACATGGACTGCAACCTGAAATTACCCCTTTTAACTGTCGGAGACCCTTTTCTGAAACTGTCATTTCATGTCGCAAAATATTCGAAAAAAAAAAAATTCTTATCACAATATTAAGACTATTTTTCTGATTGTTTAAATCCCCCCTAAAAATTTTGCAATCAGTACTTACCGAGATATAGAGCGGTAAAGTTGGCAAAAAATGAGCCGTGAATGCCGCTCACCCGGTAAACTTTGGTTTACTTCCTTTCGTAGGTTTCTAGTTTTTTTCACTATTTTATTTTTTTACGTAACTTATGTGGCCTGTGAGACCAAAGTAAGGTGCAATGTATATATATACACTCGTTGTATGCAACACAATAATTGCACAAACATTAGTATCGTTATATTGTTTACAAAACTTGTTTACCCCAACCAACAATAAAAAAAATTGTTTATTACTATTGTTCTATAATATATATACACATATATAATGACTGGACACTTTTCATCAACTCCAATTAGCATTTCAAAGCTTCAAGCTATGTGTGTGGACATCTAAATTTGCTGAGTCAGGGTAAGGCAGCTGTCAAAATGACATATTATACCATTACTCACCACCCCCACACTGCCTGTCAATACAAAAGGGAACCCATGTCTTCTTCCCCACAACCTCCTTCCTTTCCTTCATACCTACCTTCCTAGCTTCCTTTCTTCCTTCCTTTCTTTATGCCTTCCTTTCTTACATATTTCCTTCCTTCCTTTCTCTCTTTCTTAACTATTTCCTTCTTCCTTTCCTCCTTCCTTCTTCTTTCCTTCCCTCCTCTCATCTCTTCTTTCCTTCCCTCCTCTCATCTCTTCTTTCCTTCCTTCCTCTCATCTCTTCTTTCCTTCCTTCCTCTCATCTCTTCTTTCCTTCATTCCTTCCTCTCATCTCTTCTTTCCTTCCTCTCATCTCTTCCTTCATTCCTTCCTTCTGGTATCCTGGGCATTTATTTCGGTCACAAACTCCTCAAAACCATGAAATTTATCTTCAAACACGCTTCCATCTGTGTTAGAGCTATCATTGAGGAAGAGAACAGTCCCAGATGCGCCAAGGAGTCAGATAATTCTTACCGCTAGGCATGCTGAACAAGGATTACTGAAATGGCGTTCCCACAATGCACCACTGGCTGCCCGATTTTTTTTATACTGCGCACACTGACCACACAGACCCATTCTCTCACATGTAGGCTTACCAGCTTTCTCCTGCTTGATTTGAGGCTGCTAGAATTTAGGCATATAGATATGTCCGAAACAGTGGCTCGTAAGACGTATATATACGACCGAAACAGTCAAAGGGTTAAATGGTTGATGGACCACTTGGGTACTTGCATCCAGTGTTACTGGACTGCAGTACCCGGTGTGATGTCACCACAGTCAATGTTAGGGCGGGGGAACCTGCCTTGAGGTGTAGTATGGTCTACGACTTCACTGAGTTAGAAGTGGATGAATTACGATTACCATAAGTTGCTATCCCAGCTGGACTTAGTTTCCTGCTGACTGCCATAACTGGACTCAGTTTCCTGCCAACTACGAGAAGTGCAGTGTGGTCCACGATGAGTTAGCAGTGGATGGCTTAAACCTGAGGTGTCTGACATGGAGGGTGTGAACCAGCGCCGGAGGTGTCTTAGGGGCACAAATAGAGGGGTGTTATCATACAGTGAACAGGGTGTCGGTGGTGACACAGAGAGACGGAGTGTCGTGGGACACAGGCAAGGGTGTCGGTAGTGACATGGTAGTGAGAGCGTGTCATAGCGGGACAAGGGTGCTTTGGCACGGAGAGTTGGAGGGTTCACACATAAAGTGTGGGACATCAGGGGCGTCAACAGTATCGTGTGATAGTAATGTAACACTAAGTTTATTGTGATGGGTGTCGTGTGACACTAAAAGTTTATTGTGATGGGTGTCGTGTGACACAAAGTTTATTGTGATGGGTGTCGTGTGACACAAAGTTTGTGCGATGTCGTGTGATATTAAATGTAAGACAGGATAGTCGTGAAATGTAACAATGTGATATAATTGTTGATAGTACAAATTATTATGCTTATTGTACAAAGATCATATTTTTATTTTATATTTTAGATGTACAAAGGTTGTACTCTTCTTTTATAAAAAAATTTCCTAGTAAAAGAAATATACAGGTATCCCTCAACATTCGCGAGGGTTAGGGGATCAAGAGCCTCGTGAATGTTGAAAAATCGCGAATGTTTGGTGCCCCAATATATTGTAGGGAAATATAATACAATACTGCTTCCTTAACCTATTGAACCATGAACAATCGTAAAACACATAAACATCGTAAAATAATGTACTATATACATGTTACTTTGACATGAGCTGGCTGTGGTGGGAGGCCTGTAATAGTATAATTATACAATATGTATTTTATAGTGTTGTGAAGTGTCATGGGGAATCAAGTTACTGACACACTGCTTCTTCTCCCTCTGCTGTACCTCCGCCCACTTTGTAATGATGCCAAATGTTGAATTAAATATGTATACATTAGAACAAAAAATGAAACTCCAACTTCATAACTTTATTTTAATTTGCATAACTCATATATTACAGAAAACAATAAAAAAGTAAAATACACATACAACGAGTTAAGCTTACAGAAAAATACATTAAATTCACCATCTAACATCGTTACAAAGTGGGAGGAGCTATTGGAGGGAGGAGAGGCGAGCAGTAAGTCAGTGTCTGGTGAGTCGTCATGGGTGTTGGATGTTAACCTTAGCGCTAATAAAATGTTGTGTAATTACACTAATATTAGTAATAAAGGTTATCTATTACATTTATTCCAAATTGATATCAGAAACATGATAAATACCCTAGAACTGTAATAAAGATGCTGAAATGAATAATATATGCCATATTATATGAGGGGTAACAGAGCAGGCAGACCGCCACCATATATGAGATGTTTACATCAGGGTAAACATGCCTAAATCACTCTTGTCGTAAGAACAAATGCAAAAATAGCATTTATTATTTTTAGAATAATAATAATTTATAATAATTGATCTGGAGCACTTACTTATGGTATCGGTGCTTGGAGATCTACTACAGTAAATCACCTAAAACGAAGTTACCCAACAGAAATCAGCTGTTACAATGATCATCGAATCAGGATCAAGGCAACACACCCCCACTATTCAAAGGTCTTAGTTTACGCATCATACGACACATCCACACCTATTGTGTATTTTATCTATGCAGGACACTTGGAATGAACTTCAACAAGCGCGCCGACTCTTTCTGGAGTATTACAACACAAAACAGACAAACTACAAAAAATAACTATCTCTGTGATATACACATTTGACTGAACCTATATAGAACTGCCATGCAGATTAAGGGTCCCTCTGCCACCTGCTTAAAAAATATCATTAAAAAGCATCTCTTAAATCTGACCTAAACCCTACATAGATTAATTAACTTCAAGCTCAATTTATTGAAAGCAACCCTCTTGCTCCAAATCAGTGATTCTCAACCAGGGATAAATTTACCCCTTGGGGGTAAACAATTACATGGCAAGGGGTAAATATTTGTGTGCTATTTTTGTGCAAAACCTGAATAATTTATTTTTTTCTGACCTTGTTTTTCTGTCCCTTTATGATGACAATAAAAAATTTATATGGAAGAGAGTAAATGGAGAAATACATCAAGACGAGGGGGGTTAATGATGGAAGAAATGTTGAGAATCCCTGCTCTAAATCATATTAACATTCATGTTGATGTTTACTCTATCACCAATATGGTTCAACACATGTTATAACCAAAAAATGTTCTAATCCAGTCTTCACCACTATAAATGTTATGTCAATCTGTAGCAAATTCTTAAATCATCATAATTCATAAAAAACTGTCAAAAACTGCAAACCATAGCATTCTAGTTAACTAATCTAATTAAATAATTATTCAGTAGTAATAAGTTAATTTTAAGGCTGTCCAAAATACTCTGCATAACCAGGGAGCGTTTTATGAAGTACGTACATAGTTCATACATGTCAATTAATCCTATGAAAATTGCATACCGTACTTTATGGAAAATGTTTGTTATTGTGTGGAAGAGTTTTTCCATATTTTGAGGCATTTTATTTACAATGGGTTTCTACTCAGGTGAGATTAACATGTAAGATAAAAGGTATTAGCTTCTTGCATTGTGTCTAGGTAATCTATTGCAACTCTCAAAGAGCTTTAGGGCTGCATTTATCTTTGTAATAAGTGTCTTGTATATACATATAGTGTGCACAGTAATACATGTGGATGTTATGTATGGTAACTGACTGATATAGATCCCTAGACACATACAGGAAGGCCCCACTTTACGACGCTTCGCTAATACGGACATTTCAAATTACAACCAAAAATTCATTTATAGGACTCTCTTAACCCTTTGAGGGTCGACAGGCCTTCTCGGAAATGTGTTCCTGGGGTCGAAATTTTTTTGGAAAAAAACAAAAATTATTTTTTCTTATGAAATGATAGAGAATCTTTTTCCGATCATAACGCCACCAAAATTATGAAATTTGATCGAAAACTAACGGAATTGTGCTTTCGTGAAGTTCGCAGTATCTATGACACTGACGCATCGGCGATTTCACCCACTTTGAGCCCTATTTTCGGCACATTCCAATGTTTCAGTCTACTAAAATTATAGCTATTTCGCTAGAACTCCATTTCTTCTATCGATTGAGTACAAGAAACCTCCTATTTACCAATTTCATCTACCCAAAATAGTGGTCAGAAAATGGCAATTTTCCAATTTCACACAAATTTCAAACGATGCCAATTTCAAAATAGGGTCCAGAGTAAACAAGGCAGACATTCCTGGCACTAAAATAACATGTTCTCTGTTCATTAGTCACGTCTCCAGGCCCCTGTTCCATTACTTTTGCTTTTCATTTTGAATTTTTATTCTCACAAAAAATAGAAGATTTTCTGTTATGTATACAACTGCATCATTGTAAAAATGGTATAAATAATATCAGAGCACTTGTGCATGAATATAAGACTCACCAGTTGATGTGTATTGGAGGCATGGTGTGATTTGTTTACTCTTGAACATCGTCAAAAATCGAACATTTTTGCTACTTTGAGCTCAATTTCAAGGTACAGTGGACCCCCGAGTTTCGTAAAAACTTCACTCCTGAAGTCTGCTCAAGTGCCATTACCGAACGAATTTACTCCCTTAAGGAAAAATTTCACGTAGGTTAGTCTATTTCAGACCCCCAAAAATACACTTCCACAAGAACTTACAAAATTATACTTACATAATTGCACGATTTCCGGGGTATTCGTTAACCGAGGGTCCACTGTACTTGTCATTGTCATACCAATCAAAATCATCTCTATTTCTGTAATATATCTTCCATTCTATCAAATGAGACCAAGAAAACGAGAATACATCAATAAAAACCATACGAAAATCGACTGCAAAGTCGCTGTTTTAATCGAAAAAAACGGTCAGTTTTTTTTCTCTCATTATGCAGTGTGTATTGCAGGATTTTTTTTATACTGTGCACACTGACCACACAGACCCATTCTTTCATATGTATGCCTACCAGACGTTTTCTGCTTAAATTGGGTCCGCTAGAATTTGGGCGTACTAGTACGGCACCAACCCCTGCTCGTAAAACGTACTAGTACGGCACCGACCCCCAAAGGGTTAAAATCACTAAGAATATCTCACTAGTGTTGAAGACAATAATAATAATCATTATAATCATAATCATCATAATAATAATAATAATAAGTAATAATAATAATAATAATAATAATCCTAGGTAGTAGGTTGTTCTTGATTAGTGTTTTGTTGTGAAGACAAAATGAAGAAAATTTAGAAAAAAACTTACTTTTCGAAGTATAGAAACTTCACTCTCAATCATATGTTCCTTTCCACGACATTTAGTCTTGTCTATTATCTTAAGTGCATACTCTTCCTTTGTTTTTCTGCAAACACATCCTCGTACCACTGCAAAGTTTCCATCACCAAGGATGCGCCCCACAGAATATCTGTAGGTAATTTTAGGCATTAGTCCTGGAGGTGGGAGTGAAGTGCCTACATTTTAAAGGGATCAAATCTTGCCAGCAAAATCCCAGGTACCAATGCCCGAGCAAGCAATTACTTAGATGGGAATTTCCCAACCTCCTCCTATCTTGCACCAACCGAGCCCACAGAAGTCACTACAATTATTAAGTCACTTAAAAATAAATCAGGAAATCTGGCTCAAGTTCCTCCATTATTGTACGTACAAACGAGTGGCTCATGTTCTCTCGCCTGCTATTTCATTACTCTTTAACAAATCACTAGACACCAGCACTTTCCCAGCACTACTCAAGATAGCAAGGGTCACACCAATACACAAAGGTGGTGACCCCACAGATGTAAACATTTACAGGCAAATATCAAACTTACCGTTGCTATCCAAAATCTTCGAGAAACTTATACACAAGAGGATGCGCAAAGCATCCTCAACCAATGCCAATTTGGCTTCAGGAAAAGCGAAAGCACAAAAGACGCAATTGTAAAAATGCTAGACCTGCTTTACACAGCACTTGAAAAAAATGAATATCCATTAGGACTCTATCGACCTAAGAAAAGCTTTTGAAACAGTAGACCACAGCATCCTACTCCACAAACTTGATCAATATGGCATAAGAGGCCACACACTTACATATATAAAATCCTAACTTACTAACAAGCAGCAATACGTCTATTAAGGACACAACCTCATCAATAAGACCACTGGAAACTGGAGTACCACAGGGAAGTGTCCTTGGTCCCCTGCTCTTCCTCTTATACATCAATGATCTTCCTAATGTATCACAACACCTTAAACCTACTCTCTTTGCTGACGATACGACTTATGTCATCTCCCACCCTAATCTCGCCTCACTCAACACTATTGTTAACAAAGAACTAGTAAAAATATCAACCTGGATGACTGCTAATAAACTTACACTTAATATTGACAAAACCTTCTACATTCTGTTTGGGAACAGAACAGGTGTTGCCCAGCTGAACATAACAATTAACAACACTTATTGCTAAACATAATAAGGGCAAATTCCTGTGCCTGCACCTTGACAGCAACCTGAAATTCAACACTCATATCCAACAAATAACAAAAAAAGTATCCAAAACAGTTGGGATCCTCTCCAAGATGTTACTACGTACGGCAATCAGCCCTACTCACACTATACTATTCACTCACCTATCCCTACCTCACCTATGCTATTTGTGCCTGGGGATCAACAGCAGCAACTCACCTAAAGCCAATAATAACCCAACAGAAAGCCGCAGTAAGAATTATCACACAATCCAATGCAAGAAACACACACCCCCACTCTTCAAAGACCTAAACCTACTCACTGTACAGAACATTCACACCTACTATTGTGCAACCTACATTTACAGAACAGTAAATTCTAATATTAACCCTGAACTAAAACACTTTCTTGAGTGTTGCAACAGGATACACAGACAAAATACCAGACAAAAAAAATCTCTGACATCTCCAGTGTCCGGCTAAACCTCTACAAAAATTCGATATACATAAAAGGGCCTAAAATCTGGAACTCCCTGCCTGAAAACTCTAGAACTGCAGACTCAACCACCATTTTCAAAATTACTGTTAAAAAACATCTCATCTCCCTAACACACTCCATCATCAGCTAACCAAATGAAAACCACCTAATTCTCTTTTTGTATCATGGACACATCCAAAACAATATATTCTTACTCTCGCTATCTGTAATTCCCCCCTAATTTACACTTACACCCACCCAAATGACTGTAAACATAAAATTCCTAATACGTATTAAGAATTGTCTATTAAATCTTAAGTTAGGGTTAAGTTTGCCTAAGATACTCTTCCAGTATATGAGCTTTAATAGAAACAGTGTATCATGCCAAGACAAATCCAATCCCATCACTAAATCTACCATTTGTAATATTATTATACAATATTATGTGAAAATATACAATATTATATGAATATAATATTATGTGAAATACAATATGTGAAATTGAGTGTGTAAAGGTAGAAAGTTGAAAGTGAACATAGATAAGAGTAAGGTGATGAGGGTATCAAACGATTTAAATAAAGAAAAATTGGATATCACATTGGAGAGAGGGATTATGGAAGTAGTAAATGTTTTCAGATATTTGGGAGTTGACGTATCAGCGGATGAGTTTATGAAGGTTGAGGTTAACCATAGAATTGATGAAGGAAAAAAGGTGAGTGATGCGTTGAGGTATCTGTGGAGACAAAAAAACGTTATCCATGGAGGCAAAGAAGGGAATGTACGAAAGTATAGTGGTACCAACACTCTTATATGGGTGTGAAACATGGATTTCAAATGCTGCAGCGAGGAGGAGGCTGGAGGCAGTGGAGATGTCCTGTCTAAGGGCAAAGTGTGGTGTAAATATTATGCAGAAAATTTGGAATGTGGAAATTAGGAGAAGGTGTGGAGTTACTAAAAGTATTTGTCAGAGGGCTGAAGAGGGGTTGTTGAGGTGGTTTGGTCATTTAGAGAGAATGGATCAAAGTAGAATGACTTGGAGGCGTATAAATCTGTAGGGGAAGAAGGCGGGGTAGGGGTCGTCCTAGAAAAGGTTGGAGAGAGGGGGTAAAGGAGGTTTTGTCGGCGAGGGGCTTGGACTTCCAGCAAGCATGTGTGTGTGTGTTAGATAGGAATGAATGGAGACGAATGGTTTTTGGGACATGATCTGTTGGAGTGTGAGCAGGGTAACATTTTGTGAAGGGATTCAGGGAAACCAGTTAATTGATTTAGTTGGACTTGAGTCCTGGAAATGGGAAGTACAATGCCTGCAACTTTAAAGGAGGGGTCTGGGATAGTGACAGCTGGGAGGAACTATTCTCAGCTGTCGTATCTGAGCGCCTCTGCAAAGACAGTGATTATGTGTGAGTGTGGTGAAAGTGTTGAATGATGATGAAAATATTTTCTTTTTGGGTCACCCTGCCTCAGTGGGAGACGGCCGACTTGTTGAAACAAAAAAAAAAGATATCCCTCAACATTCGCGAGGGTTAGGGGATCAAGAGCCTTGTGAATGTTGAAAAATCGCGAATGTTTGGTGCCCCAATATTTAAAAAAAAAAAAAAAAATGTTTGGTGCCCCAATATATTGTAAGGAAATATAATACTGCTTCCTTTACCTATTGAACCATGATCATAAAACACATATAAACATCGTAAAATAATGTACTATATACATGTTATTTTGACATGAGCTGGCTGTGGAGGGAGGCCTGTAATAGTATAATTATACAATACGTATTTTATAGTGTTGTGAAGTGTCATGGGGACTCAAGTTACTGACACACTGCTTCTTCTCCCTCTGCTGTAGCTCCACCCACTTTGTAATGATGCCAAATGTTGAATTAAATATGTATACATTAGAACAAAAAATGAAACTCCAACTTCATAATTTTATTTTAATTTGCATAACTCATATATTACAGAAAACAATAAAAAAGTAAAATACACATACAACAAGTTAAGCTTACAGAAAAATACATTAAATTCACCATCTAACATCGTTACAAAGTGGGAGGAGCTATTGGAGGGAGGGAGAGGCACAGTAACATTCAGTGTCTGGTGAGTCGTCATGGGTGTTGGATGTTAGCCTTAGTGCTAATAAAATGTGTAATTACACTAATATTAGTAATAAAGGTTATCTATCTATTACATTTATTCCAAATTGATATCAGAAATATGATAAATACCCTAGAACTGTAATAAAAATGCTGAAATGAATAATATATGCCATATTATATGAGGGGTAAGAGAGCAGGCAGACCACCACCATAAAAGATGTTTACATCAGGGTAAACATGCCTAAATCACTTTTGTCGTAAGAACCAATGCAAAAATAGCATTTATTGTTTTTAGAATAATAATAATTTATAATAATTGATCTGGAGCACTTTAAATGTTATCAGTATTTGGTAGCTGACATTTAGAGCACTCCACAGCAATTATTATTAATTATTATTATTATTATTTCCCTACAATATATTGTAAGAAAATAGTAATATTAATATTATTATTTTTCTGTCTCATACACACGCTGGATAACAGGTATATCTAGTCTCATACACACGCTAGATAACAGGTACAGTGGTACCCCGGTTTACGATATTTTTTCATTCCAGAATGCTGTTCAAGTGCCATTACCAAACGAATTTATCTCCTTAAGAAAAGTTGTAAAATAGACTAGTCCTTTTAGACCCCCAAAATTACACTTACAAAAGCATTTAAAAAAATAAACTTGCATAAAAGGGTGAGTTTGGGGACCATCGTAAACCGGGGTACCACTGTATATCTAGCTACTTCTACTTACACTTTAGGTCACACTACACAAGCATGCACATGCATATATATACATACACACATCTAGGTTTTTCTTCTTGTTCTTAATAGCTCTTGTTCTTTTTATTTTCTCTATTGTCCATGGGGAAGTGGAAAAGAATCTTTCCTCCGTAAGCCATGCGTGTCGTATGAGGTGACTAAAATGCCGGGATCAATGGGCTAGTAACCCCTTCTCATGTACACATTTACTAAAAAAGAGAAGAAAAACTTTATAAAACTGGGTTGTTTGAATGTGCGTGGATGTAGTGCAGATGATAAGAAAGAGATGATTGCTGATGTTATTAATGAAAAGAAGTTGGATGTCCTGGCCCTAAGCGAAACAAAGCTGAAGGGGGTAGGTGAGTTTCAGTGGGGAGAAATAAATGGGATTAAGTCAGGAGTATCTGAGAGAGTTAGAGCTAAGGAAGGGGTAGCAATAATGTTGAAGGATCAGTTATGGAAGGAGAAGAGGGAATATAAATGTGTAAATTCAAGGATTATGTGGATTAAAATAAGGGTCATAATAAGCGTGTATGCAGCTGGAGAAGAGAGGAGTGTAGAGGAGAGAGAGAGATTTTGGGAGATGTTAAGCGAATGTATAGGAACTTTTGAACCAAGTGAGAGAGTAATTGTGGTAGGGGACCTAAATGCTTAAGTAGGAGAAACATGTAGAGAGAATGTGGTAGGTAAGTTTGGGGTGCCAGGTGTAAATGAAAATGGGAACCCTTTGATTGAACTTTGTATAGAAAGGGGTTTAGTTATAGGTAATACATATTTTAAGAAAAAGAGGATAAATAAGTATACAAGATATGATGTAGGGCGTAATGACAGTAGTTTGTTGGACTATGTATTGGTAGATAAAAGACTGTTGAGTAGACTTCAGGATGTACATGTTTATAGAGGGGCCACAGATATATCAGATCACTTTTTAGTTATAGCTACAGTGGGAGTAAAAGGTAGATGGGATACAAGGAAAATAGAAGCAGTAAGTAAGAGAGAGGTGAAGGTTTATAAACTAAAAGAGGAGGCAGTTAGGGTAAGATATAAACAACTATTGGAGGATAGATGGGCTAGTGAGAGTGTAGGCAATGGGGTCGAAGATGTATGGGGTAGATTTAAAAATGTAGTGTTAGAGTGTTCAGCAGAAGTTTGTGGTTACAGGCGAGTGGGTGCGGGAGGGAAGAAGAGCGATTGGTGGAATGATGATGTAAAGAGAGTAGTAAGGGAGAAAAAGTTAGCATATGAGAGGTTTTTACAAAGTAGAAGTGATGCAAGGAGGGAAGAGTATATGGAGAGAAAAAAAGAGAGGTTAAGAGAGTGGTGAAGCAATGTAAAAAGAGAGCAAATGAGAGAGTGGGTGAGATGTTATCAACAAATTTTGTTGAAAATACGAAAAAGTTTTGGAGTGAGATTAATAAGTTGAGGAAGCTTAGGGAACAAATGGATTTGACAGTTAAAAATAGGAGAGGAGAGTTATTAAATGGAGAGTTAAAGGTATTGGGAAGATGGAGGGAATATTTTGAGTTGTTAAATGTTGATGAAGATAGGGAAGCTGTGATTTCGTGTATAGGGCAAGGAGGAATAACATCTTGTAGGAGTGTGGAAGAGCCAGTTGTGAGTGTAGGGGAAGTTCGTGAGGCAGTGGGTAGAATGAAAGGGGGTAAGGCAGCTGGGATTGATGGGATAAAGATAGAATGTTAAAAGCAGGTGGGGATATAGTTTTGGAGTGGTTAGTGCTATTATTTAATAAATGTATGGAAGAGGGTAAGGTACCTAGGGATTGGGAGAGAGCGTGTATTGTTCCTTTGTATAAAGGCAAAGGGGACAAAAGAGAGTGCAAAAATTATAGGGGAATAAGTCTGTTGAGTGTACCTGGTAAAGTGTATGGTAGAGTTATTATTGAAAGAATTAAGAGTAAGACAGAAAGCAGGATAGCAGATGAACAAGGGGCTTTAGGAAAGGTAGGGGGTGTGTAGACCAAGTGTTTACAGTGAAACATATAGGTGAACAGTATTTGGATAAGGGTAAAGAGGTTTTTGTGGCATTTATGGATTTGGAAAAGGCGTATGATAGGGTGGATAGGGGGGCAATGTGGCAGATGTTGCAGGTGTATGGAATATGAGGTATGTTACTGAAAGCAGTGAAGAGTTTTTATGAGGATAGTGAGGCTCAAGTTAGTGTGTGTAGGAGGGAAGGTGACTATTTCCCAGTAAAAGTGGGCCTTAGACAAGGATGTGTGATGTCACCGTGTTGTTCAATATATTTATAGATGGGGTTGTAAGAGAAGTGAATGCGAGGGTCTTGGCAAGAGGTGTGGGGTTAAAAGATAAAGAATTAAATACAAAGTGGGAGTTGTCACAGTTGCTTTTTGCTGATGACACTGTGCTTTTGGGAGATTCTGAAGAGAAGTTGCAGAGGTTGGTGGATGAATTTGGTAGGGTGTGTAAAAGAAGAAAATTGAAAGTGAATATAGGAAAGAGTAAGGTGATGAGGATAACAAAAAGATTAGGTGACGAAAGATTGGATATCAGATTGGAGGGAGAGAGTATGGAGGAGGTGAATGTATTCACATAATTGGGAGTGGACATGTCAGCAGATGGGTCTATGAAGGATGAGGTGAATCATAGAATTGATGAGGGAAAAAGGGTGAGTGGACATGGAAGTAAAGAAGGGAATGTATGAGAGTGTAGTTATACCAACACTCTTATATGGGTGTGAAGCATGGGTGATGAATGTTGCAACGAGGAGAAGGCTGGAGGCCTGGTGTGAATATAATGCAGAGAATTCGGAGTTTGGAAATTAGGAGGAGGTGCGGGATTACCAAAACTATTATCCAGAGAGCTGAGGAGGGGTTGTTGACGTGGTTCGGACATGTAGAGAGAATGGAACGAGACAGAATAACTTCGAGAGTGTATAAATCTGTAGTGGAGGGAAGGCGGGGTAGGGGTCGGCCTAGGAAAGGGTGGAGGGAGGGGGTAAAGGAAGTTTTGTGTGCGAGGGGCTTGGACTTCCAGCAAGCATGTGTGAGCGTATTTGATAGGAGTGAATGGAGACAAATGGTTTTTAATACTTGACGTGCTGTTGGAGTGTGAGCAAAGTAACATTTATGAAGGGATTCAGTGAAACCGGCAGGCCGGACTTGAGTCCTGGAGATGGAAAGTACAGTGTCTGCACTCTGAAGGATGGGTGTTAATGTTGCAGTTTTATAACTGTAGTGTAAAGCACCCCTCTGGCAAGACAGTGATGGAGTGAATGATGATGAAAGTTTTTATTTTTCGGGCCACCCTGCCTTGGTGGGAATTGGCCGATGTGTAAATAAAAAAATATAAATTAATAATAATAATAAATAATAATAATAATTGCTGTGGAGTGCTCTAAATGTCAGCTACCAAATACTGATGACATTTAAAGTGTTCCAGATCAATTATTATAAATTATTATTATTCTAAAAATAATAAATGCTATTTTTGCATTTGTTCTTATAACAAGAGTGATTTAGGCATGTTTACCCTGATGTAAACATCTCATATGGTGGCAGTCTGCCTGCTCTCTTACCCCTCATATAATATGGCATATATTATTCATTTCAGCATCTTTATTACAGTTCTAGGGTATTTATCATGTTTCTGATATCAATTTGGAATAAATGTAATAGATAGATAACCTTTATTTAGTACATTCATTACTTACTGCTTCCTTAACCTATTGAACCATGAACAATCATAAAACGAATGAAAACATAGTAAAATATTGTACTATATAGTACTACATACATGTTATACTGTAGTTTAATAACAAATAATGAACAAAGAAAACACTCGGTGAGTGAGTGGTGGGCGTGCTGGCTGCCGGGTCGGAAGGTAGTAGGGACGCTCGGGTGGCGGGAAACTTAAATATGATTTGGTGGGTGGGAATTTGGTGACTGGGAATTTGGCGGCCGGGAATTCGCGAATGTGTGAAGCCCGTGAAAGTGGAAAACGTGAATGTTGAGGGATACCTGTATGATTTGTACTACGTACCTAACTATTTTAAATCTAATTGTGTATGTACATACCTAATTAGATATGTATCTAATTATGTATGTATCTAGTATAGTTATACCAACGCTCTTATATGGGTGTGAAGCATGGGTGATGAATGTTGCAACGAGGAGAAGGCTGGAGGCAGTGGAGATGTCATGTCTGAGGTCAATGTGTGGTGTGAATATAATGCAGAGAATTCGGAGTTTGGAAATTAGGAGGAGGTGCGGGATTACCAAAACGATTGTCCAGAGAGCTGAGGAGGGGTTGTTGAGGTGGTTTGGACATGTAGAGAGAATGGAACGAGACAGAGTGACTTCGAGAGTGTATAAATCTGTAGTGGAGGGAAGGCGGGGTAGGGGTCGGCCTAGGAAAGGTTGGAGGGAGGGGGTAAAGGAAGTTTTGTGTGCGAGGGGCTTGGATTTCCAGCAAGCATGTGTGAGCGTATTTGATAGGAGTGAATGGAGGCATATGGTTTTTAATACTTGACGTGCTGTTGGAGTGTGAGCAAAGTAACATTTATGAAGGGATTCAGGGAAACCGGCAGGTCGGACTTGAGTTCTGGAGATGGGAAGTACAGTGCCGGCACTCTGAAGGAGGGGTGTAAATGTTGCAGTTTTATAACTGTAGTGTAAAGCACCCTTCTGGCAAGACAGTGATGGAGTGAATGATGATGAAAGTTTTTCTTTTTCGGGCCACCCTGCCTTGGTGGGAATCGGCCGATGTGTTAATAAAAAAAAAAAAAAAAATCTAATAATGTATGTTCAAATGCTCCATAACCTTTATCAATATAAAGTAAGAATTAGTATTAGTCTGCCTGAAATGCCTAGGCATGTTAGTGGCCTTCTTTGTAATTAATATTTTATAACATGTAAACCACACATTATAAGCTTTACAAGGAAATAAAGATTTAAATTTTGATTTTTGATGAGGATGCTGCAGTTCAGAGGGTCATCCAAACTGTGATGTCAGCACACTACTTACAAGACAGCTATTGAGTGAATGACAAAACACTGAATGTTGTTTCCTCTTTTTAGAGTCACCCTATCTTCGTGCTACAAGGCCAGTGTTAAGAAAATTAAGGATTATTACACATTCTCATTTAGCATCAGCAATAAAAGTACCATGGCTCTTGCACCTAGCCTTTAGTAGGGAGAAGACAAGTAGTAGTCGTCACATTATCCATTTTCATTACTGCGGAGAATAGGCAGCTGTGTTAAGACTGCCGAATACAAACTACTGGGTCACCAAATAATTTATGTGCCTATAAACTTGTGTATACTATATGATATTTCACTTAAGGGGTTTAACTCTTACTAGGATCAGATGAACACAAAAATTATTTTTAATTGTTCACTGGATGAACTTGCATTTTCTACTTAATATATTATTGCAACAGTAAATACATAATAATACAATTAAATATGGTTTTGTAATGTGTGGTGTCAATATTATGCAGAGGGTTCTGAATGGAGAAATTAAACAATTATGTAGGGTCACCAAGGGTATAATTCAGAGGGCTGAGAAGGGGTTGCTAAGGAAGTTCCGGGAAGTAGCGAGGATGGAGAAGGATAGCATGATAAAGAGGTGCATATAAATCAGGAAAGGACAGTAGGAGGGGTAAGGGTCATCCCAGGAAAGGCTGGAGGGACTGGGTAAAGGAAGCTTTGAGTTTCAGGGGCTTGATGAGAGAGAGAGAGAGAGAGAGAGAGAGAGAGAGAGAGACAGAGAGAGACAGAGACAGAGAGAGAGACAGAGAGAGAGAGACAGAGACAGAGACAGAGAGAGAGACAGAGACAGAGAGACAGAGAGAGACAGAGACAGAGAGAGACAGAGACAGAGAGAGAGAGAGAGACAGAGAGAGACAGAGACAGAGAGAGACAGAGAGACAGAGAGAGAGAGAGAGACAGAGAGAGACAGACAGAGAGAGAGACAGAGAGAGAGAGAGAGACAGACAGACAGACAGACAGACAGACAGACAGAGAGAGAGACAGACAGACAGAGACAGAGAGAGAGACAGAGAGAGAGACAGAGAGAGAGAGACAGAGAGAGGACAGAGAGGGACAGAGAGGGACAGAGAGGGACAGAGAGGGACAGAGAGGGACAGAGAGAGGGACAGAGAGAGGGACAGAGAGAGGGACAGAGAGAGGGACAGAGAGAGGGACAGAGAGAGGGACAGAGAGAGGGACAGAGAGAGGGACAGAGAGAGGGACAGAGAGAGGACAGAGGACAGAGGGACAAGAGAGGACAGAGAGAGAGAGAGAGAGAGAGAGAGAGAGAGAGAGAGAGAGAGAGAGAGAGAGAGAATGTTAAATAGGAGTGAATGGTGACAAGAAAATTTTAATGGATGTGCTATTGAAGTGTGAGCAAGGAAATACTTCTGTAGGGATTAAAAAAAACAGCTAGTCAGATTTGAATCCTGGAGAAGGGCAGTGCCTGCACTCTGAAGAAGGGGTGAGAAAGTAGCAGTTGGAGGGTAATTTGAATTATGGTGTCAACATACTTCAGGCAAGAGAGTACTTAATGATGAATGTGTTTCCATCTCTTGGTCACTCTGCCTTGGCAAAAGTGTCATTTAGGAAAATAAAATTCTAAAGCAAAAGTACTCTAAAATACATTTATAAATTGCATTAGTGATTTTTTTTTTCAACAAGTCAGCCGTCTCCCACCGAAGCAGGGTGACCCAAAAAGAAAAAATCCCCAAAAATAAAATACTTTCATCATCA
This sequence comes from Cherax destructor, assembly GCA_009830355.1. Taxonomy (NCBI): domain Eukaryota; kingdom Metazoa; phylum Arthropoda; class Malacostraca; order Decapoda; family Parastacidae; genus Cherax; species Cherax destructor. Next base: position 11,303 of record WNWK01014135.1, on the reverse strand, counting down.
TTCAACACTTTCACCTCACTCATACATAATCACTGTCTTTGCAGAGGCACTCAGATACTACAGTTTAGAATAGTCCCTCCAAACTGTCACTATCCAAGACCCCTCCTTTAAAGTGCAGGCACTGTACTTCCCATTTCCAGGACTCAAGTCCGGCTAAATCAATAACCGGTTTTCCTGAATCCCTTCACTAAATATTACCCTGCTCACACTCCAACAGCTCGTCAGTGATGTATGATCATTTTAAAGTGTGTAAAATTATATTTATGAGTTTTCTATCCTCCGGAATCAATATTTCTAAGAATGTTTCAGTTAATAATATATAAACCTAATACTAAGCACTGGCAACTTACTTTGATGTGACACAAGATGGGAAGATGATATTTTCCAAGCTGCCACAAGCTACATGGCCATTGTGCTGATACTGCTGCTGCTGCTGGTAGCTCTGTGTATTTGGTTGGCTAAGACGCTTGTGAGGAGAATGTGCTCTGGGTTTTCTAGGTGAACGTGGTAAACTTCCTACAGAGGCAGATTAAAATGTAAATGAAGTTTATTATATATTCCATATTTAAAATATATATTTATTTAAAATGTCTATCAATAACTAGATTTCTTAATGTAGCTATCAGTAATTTGGCTATTAAAGATAATTATAGTAAACCCATGGAAATATAAATGAGGTACCAAACATTTTGTAATAAGATAACTGATAAATTGGTTGTCAATATCATTTTTTACATTTATACTACATTGCAACAAATCACAAACTAAGCTATTAAAAATGCAAACCAAGCTACATTTGAGGTTCGTTTTGCATTATAAAACACTGATGTTCTTTGAATTGAAAGTTAATATGATGTAATTTGTAAAATATCTAACAAAACAGATACAGTATTAATAAGTAATTTGTACAGATACTAGCAATATTCATTGCACTTGGGCAACAATTTTGGGAATTGTACATCACTTCTCAAGCAGACATCAACCAAATCTTTAAATGGGCTGCAGAAAACAATATGAAGTTCAATGATGAGAAATTTCAATTACTCCGATATGGAAAATGTGAGGAAATTAAAATCTCATCAGAGTATAAAACAAATTCCAACCACATAATAGAGCGAAAAACTAATGTCAAAGACCTGGGAGTGATCATGACATAGGATCTCACCTTCAAGGACCATAACACTGTAGCAATCGCATCTGCCAGAAAAATGACAGGATGGATAATGAGAACCTTCAAAACCAGGGATGTCAAGCCCATGTTGACACTTTTCAGGTCGCTTGTTCTATCTAGGCTGGAATATTGCTGCACACTAACTGCACCTTTCAAGTTAGGTGAAATTGCTTAACTAGAAAATGTACAGAGAACCTTCATGGCACGCACAACTACAATAAACCACCTCAATTACTGGGAACGCTTGAAGTTCCTAAACCTGTACTCCCTGGAACGCAGGTGGGAGAGATACATTATTATATACACTTGGAAAATCCTAGAGGGATTAGTACCAAACTTGCACACGAGAGTCACTCCCTACGAAAGCAAAAGACTCGGCAGATGATGTAACATCCCCCCAATGAAAAGCAGGGGTACCACTAGCACATTGAGAGACAACACAATAAGTGTCAGGGGCCCAAGACTGTTCAACTGCCTCCCAGCATACATAAGGGGGATTACCAATAGATCCCTGACTGTCTTCAAGTGGGCACTGGACAGGCACCTAAAGTCGGTGCCTGACCAGCCAGGCTGTGGTTCGTACGTTGGACTGCGTGCGACCAGCAGTAACAGCCTGGTTGATCAGGCTCTGATCCAACATGAGGCCTGGTCACAGACCGGGCCGCAGGGGCGTTGACCCCTGGAACTCTCTCCAGGTAAACTCCAGGTTATGATTATGTTACTATGGATATTATTTATCAAACATTTCATCACAAATGACAAGAGAAAGAGATTCACTGAATGAATGAGTCTATGCAAGAGTGAGGAGTGTGTCGCTATTTTTAGATAAAACATATGGTTAAGAGTTTTGCTTTTCCCATCATGCACCAGGTGGTGCAAGATTATTTTTTATGCTGTGCACATACCGCACAGATCCATTCTCTCATGTCTAGGCCAAAATTTACCACTCGCAGCTTATCTGAGAGAGTTGAGCTCAAAACAGATCTACTAAGTGACAATGGCATCAATAAAGTATATACTATCTACAGATGAGACAGTGAGTGTTAAAATTTAATTTACTTTCTACAAATTCAAATAAAAAATTGGATTTTACCTAGCTCGTTTGACACCTTCCAATTAATCATTCCACCTTATATTCCTATTTCCTAGGTAGTAGATTGGAAAACAGCAACCACCCAGGGATGTACTACCGTCCTGCCAAGTGAGTGTAAAACAGAAACCTGTAATTGTTTTACATGATGGTAGAATTACTGGTGTCTTTTTTTGTCTCATAAACATGTAAGGTTTTAGGTACATCTTGCTACTTCCACTTACACTTAGGTCACACTAAACATGCATGTACAAGCATACCCCTCTGGGTTTTCTATTTCCTTACTAGTTCTTGTTCTTGTTTATTTCCTCTTATCTCCATGGGGAAGTGGAACAGAATTCTTCCTCTGTAAGCCATGCATATCGTAAGAGGCAACTAAAATGCTGGGAGCAAGGAGCTAGTAACCCCTTCTCCTGTATAAATTACTAAATTTAAAAAGAGAAACTTTCATTTTTCTTTTTAGGTCATCCTGCCTAGGTGGGATATGGCCGGTTTGTTGAAAAAAAAATACTATTTAGAATAACTGTTTAATTTCATTTTCATATGCTCTACAGAATTTTTTGTACAGACTATTTAAATGTCCCTTGTAGTTTTAGTCCCATTTTATTTCTCTAAAATACTGTTGTAGAGCATTGTAATGATCTTTCATATAATCTAATCTTTCCTGTTTATGAATTTCTTTTTCATTTCTTAAGTCATATTCCACTGCAACTGTTATTTCAAAAGGAACATGATCATTCTTTCCAAATAAGTTTAAGATGGTTAAACAGTTTTGAAAATTTCATCCAATGTTCGAAGAAACATTAAATCTAATATTGATGGTGTGTTGCCTTCTCTCATTTATTTAAATAAACCAAGGAAAACTACTTACAATTCACTGACAGTTCCAGCCTCATAATTTACCAAATTTATTTCTTTGTACTTAAAATCTCCAAGTGCAATAACTTTTCATCAATAGTTCACCTAGGGTATTATGTAATCTCTCATTTATCCTACTGAACTCTTCTTTTCCAAGTATTATTAAATAGTGGGTTATTTACATTTGCCATTAAGAGTTTATTTTGTACTCTTACTCCCAAAATTTAAAAAAATTTCAGTATTTTGGATTTCATTTTATATAACTTGAAGAGATTTTTTTACCAATACAGTGGTACCTCTACTTACAAGCAGCTCCCAACTCAAACAATTATGTAAGTGTATTTTTGTAGGTGCTTTAAGTGATTTTTTTTGGGGTCTGAAATGAATTAACCTAATTTTCATTATTTCTTATGGGAAAAAATTCCTTCGGTATCGGCACTTGAATAGCCGACTGGAACAAATTTTGCTCGTAAGCAGAGGTACCACTGCATTGCCAATCCTCCTCCTTCCTACTCTGTCTCTTCTCCACAATGAGTAATTTCTGTAAAATACAGTCTTATTTTAAATATGCTTTTTGAGTCAGATTTCAGTTAGACAAACTACAGTAGGGACCCACTTATATGGCAGGTTAGGTTCCAGGCTACCGCCTTAAAGCGGAAATCAATGTAAAGCAGAACCCTTCCCCCCCCCCCCTTATAAATGCATATAAATGCCAGAAAACAAGTTTACACTAACATATATAAAGCTAACAGTAGACCTAGGAATTAAAAACAATAAAAAGTAAGCCATGTGTGTCGTCAGAGGCGACTAAAATGCCAGGAGCAATGGGCCTGTAAACCCTTCTCCTGCATATACAGTACATTCATTACTTACATTAAAATATGTATAGTCTGAATATAGGGTGAGAAGCGAGTAAAATTTATTTGTAGGAAGTCAGGTGTAGGTAGCCTGGTAGGTGTAGCTATGTAGCCTGCCTGGCTCCCACACCTAAACATAATACAGTGGAACCTCGGTTTTCGTTTGCCCTGGTTTTCGACGGCTTTTTTCGTCAAAATTTTGTGCCAGTTTTCATTCATCTGATTGGTTTTCGTTGAGTTGACAGTGGTCCACCGTACCAAATGCGTCGACCTGCCCACGCCCACACAAAGCATCCCACATGTTATGACTCAGTCTGGCTTTGTTTCTCGTTGAGTGAGCATTACCCCACGCGTTCATCCGAAACATTTCAAAATAATCCATTGTTTTTTGTGCTTGTTCATTGAGTGTGACTGCTAAATAAGCCACCATTGGGCCAAAGAAAGTTCCGAGTGCCAGCCCTTTGATAAAGAAGGCGAGAAACACGATAGAATTCAAGAAAGAACTCGTAGCAAAGTATGAAAGTGGAAGAGTTGGTGGACGTCCACAGGGAACAGCTAACCACTGAAGAGCTGCAAGACTTTCAACTGGAACAGCAACAGACTACAGCTGAGGAAATTGTTTCAGAGGAGGAGGAAGAGAGAGGGGAGAATGTGCCTTCTTAAGTAATTAAGGACATGTGTGCAAAGTGGAATGAGTTGCAAAGTTTTGTGGAGAAATATCACCCTAACGAAGCTGTTGCAAGCCTTGTCTGCAACATGTTCAATGACAATGCCTTGTCCTATTTTAGGCAAATCTTAAAGAGACGCCAGAAACAGACCTCTTTGGACAGATTTTTTGTGCGACAGGGGTCCAGTGCCAGTAAAAGACAAAGAAGGGAAGTAACCCCAGATAGGGCCTTGATACCTGAAGTCCTTATGGAGGGGGATTCCCCTTCCAACTAATAACCTCTCCTCCTCCTCCTCCCCTCCTTGCCATCTTCCATACGTCAACAAGTCTTCAATAAAGGTAAAAATGATGTTAAATTTTCATTTATCCATTTCATTAGTCATTTATATTTATTTCTCATTGTTTTCTATCTATAAAATGTATTTTTTTGTTAATACTTTTGGGTGTCTGGAATGGATTAACTGGATTCACATTATTTCTTATGGGAAATATTGCTTCAGTTTTCGTACAATTCGGTTTTCGTCAGACTTTCTGGAACAAATTAATCACAAAAACCGAGGTTCCACTGTATATGTACAATATTTAAAGCAGCCCAGAATGATATTATTACCATTAACATACCTAATTCACTGAGTTGAATCATTTCAAACAACTACTCTTAGATGCCATCATAAACGATGGAGAAGTGATGAAAAGAAGTTATGCCGAGAGTCGTAAACAAAGCCGAATGTGTTAAGGGAAGTCACTGGGTCAAACATGCAATGACACACATTTTCTCTGGTACTGGACCATAGAAAACAATTCCTTTCCTCTGCCTGGCTACATCTCATATTTATGTGAAATTGATTGTACTGTGGGTGCATGTATCATGTTTATATGCTATGTAACATGTTTCTTACATAATTTTGAAAGAAATATCATAGATAGATTAATGAAAATGTCTATATTAACATAATAGATGACATTTAATGCGACTCAGAGTGATTATTATTGTGTATCATTATTAATATAGCATCTTCAAGACACTAGTGATTTTAATGTGTACCTGCACGCCAGCGCAGTGTAAGTGTACTACAGTGGAACCTCGGTTTTCGTATACCCTAGTTTGTATGTAAAACTAGTTATTCTCTATAAAATGTATTTTTTGTTATTATTATAATCAAAAAGAAGCGCTAAACCACAGGGGTCATACAGCACACCAGCTTAGGGCAGGATGCAGGGAGAATGGGTTGTAAGAGGGAGAGGGATGATTAGTAGGGTATGGAGTGCAGCAGGACAGTGGATAGTGTAGGGGTAGAGGGTAGCAAGATATTGAGGTAGAAGGGACTGAGGGAGTGCTAGAGGTATAATCTTCAGAGTTTGTGTAGTAAGTCAGTTGCTGTCAAAAAGTCAATGAGAGAGTCAGGATTAAAGGAGGGCCCATCAGCAAGAAGGGAAGGCAAAGAAAGGGCAGCAGAGCGAAGATGACGTTGGAGGTAAATTCTACGTGCTCGTTGATAGAGTGGGCAGTCCAACAGAATATGGCGAACAGATACTGGAACCTGACAATGCTCACAGAGAGGGACAGGGAGCCTCTCCATGAGATACCCATGAGTAAGACGAGTGTGGCCGATGCAAAGACGGAGAGTGTAGTCTCCCAACCTCGACACTGGTGACAAGAAGAAGGCCAGAAACCTATACTCGGTTTAATAGAATGAAGTTTGTTATTTAGCAGGTCGGACCAGCGTTGTTGCCAACGGGTGCGAAGCAATGACTGCAAAATAGTCCGTGAATGGAACACCTCTATATGAAACTGGAAGGTCATGTACTGCTGACCGTGCAGCAGTGTCTGCCTGTTCATTGCCCTGTATGTCAACATGACCAGGGACCCAGCAAAAAACAATATCTTTGTGTTTGCTAGAGATATGGCATAACCAAAGTTGGATACGAAGAACTAGGGGGTGAGGTGTATAAAATTTCCGGATAGCCTGTAAAGCACTAAGGGAGTCTGAAATGCACACAAATGGTGACACAGGCAAAGATGCAATACGGATAAGTGCCACAAGAATGGTATACAATTCAGCCGTAAATATGCTAGCCGAGGATAATAGATGCCCTCGCACGACGCTGTCCGGAAACACTGCTGCAAATCCGACGCTGTCTGATGACTTAGAACTATCGGTGTACACTGCGATGACATGGGAATGAGAACGGAAGTGGTCTAGAAAAAAGAGCGAGAAGCTGCCGTAGGTAGTTGGGCTTTTGCGCAAGGCAGAGGAAAAGAACAGACACGGACAGCAGGAACTTTCCAAGAGGGTAGGAAAAAGGAGATGCCACATGAACATAGAAAGGTGGTAGCTGAAGGAAGACAAGAGCGAATATAGACGAAGAGAAAAGGGACGAAGAGAAAAGGGACGAAGTAAACAGGGTCGACGAACAAATAAAGAGCATCTACTAACATCTGTGACAATCCTATACATGGAAGGAATGTGGAGGTCATGAGAGCGAACATAATAACGAAGGCAATGTGCATCATGACACTGGGCAAGGATGGAATGTTAGCTTCTACATAGAGGCTCCCAACTGGGGAAGAACGAAATGCACCAATGCATAAATGCAACCCTGGTGATGGATGGGATTAAGGCTGGAAAGAGTAGCAGGGGAGGCTGTCGAATATATCTGGTCACCATATTCGAGTTTCGATAAAATTAGGGCTGAATGCAGGTGAAGGAGTTCTACGATCAGTCCCCTATGAAAGATGTGCTAGGGGTTTTTAAAGGGGGTTCAGCCGGCTATGACAGGTCGCCTTCAGAGAGGTAATGTGAGGTTTCCAGGACAATCGATGGTCAAATAGGAGGCCGAGAAACCTGACTATCACGTTCTGGGATACGTGAGCCGTATAGGTACAACGGATGATCAGAGACCACTGAAACACGTAATTTGATGAGTTTTGCCACTAGTGGTGAGTGGTGGCCCAATCGGAAACCCGGTTGATGGCATGCTGGAGGGAAACTGCAATGAGGTGACAGTCAGCACCCGCACAAGCTATGGCAAAGTCATCAACATAAAGCGATGACCAAATATTGGATGGGAGAACAGATGCCTGATTATTTATAGCAAGGAGAAAGAGTGTTGTGCTCAGAACACATCCCTGGGAAATGCCTTCAGCTTGGACAAACTCCAGGGAAAGCACATTACTAACCCGGACACGGAAATGTATTTCAGTTAAGAAGGCCTTAAGGAAAAATGGTAGATTGCCATGGAGGCCTAAGGAGTGGGCCTGGGCCAAGATATTATACCTCCAAGTTGTGTTATAAGCCTCTCAAGGTCAAAAGATGGCAATAACCGAGTGGTTATTAGCAAAGGCATTACGAATATACGTATCCAAGCGCAGTAATGGGTCAATGGCAGAACAGCCCTTACGAAAGCCATATTGACTAGTGGAGAGACTACTGTGCGTCTCTAAATACCACATCAAACGCTCTATTAACTAAACGTTCCATCACCTTGCAAACTGCACTGGTAAGACCGATGGGATGGTAGTGGAGGTATCATGTCCCGTAGTACCCGGTTTGCGAAAAGGGAGAACAATAGCAGACTTCCACAGTTGGGAATAACTCCTTGCTACCATATAAGATTAAAGAGTCGTAAGAGGACAGCAAGAGCAGACTGATGTAAATGCTGTAGCATACGAATATGTATGCCATCTGGCCCAGCTACTGATGATCGGCAAGCGGAGTGTTGCCTCCAGTTCTTGAAGGGTAAAGGCACATAAGTCTTCTTTAAGAGAAGAAGAATCTAAGGGCTTTAACTCGCTGGCAGACTTAGAAGAAAGGAGCGAGGGGCATAGATGGAGCCCTGAGAAATGCAGACCAGATGATTACCAATTTCAGTGGCAACGGTAAGAGGGTGTGCACGACACCGGCAACCCGAAGAACAGGAGCCGAGTCGGGGAGAATTTACCACTCAATTTCCGCACTTTCTTCCAGACTGCACTCATCGAGGAAGCCGAAGTGATGGTGGAAACGTAATCCCGCCAGCAAGTGCATTTAGCGTCCGATGACACGGCGAGCAATTGCTCTCCTCTGCTTAAAATCAAGGAGTCTCTCGTGGTTCTGTCCAACAAACTACTATCATTTCGCCCAACATCATATCTTGTATACTTATTTATCCTCTTTTTGTTAAAATATGTGTTACCTATAACCAAACCCCTTTCTATACAAAGTTCAATCAAATGCTCCCCATTATCATTTACATATGGTACCCCAAACTTACCTACCACACCCTCTCTAAACGCTTCTCCTACTTTAGCATTTAGGTCCCCTACCACGATTACTCTACATAATCCTTGAATTTATACATTTATGTTCCTCTTCTCTCTCCATAACTAATCCTTCAACATTATTGCTACCCTTCCTTAGCTCTAACTCTCCAGATACTCCCGACTTAATCCCATTTATTTCTCCCCACTGAAACTCGCATACCCGCTTCATCTTCGTTGCTTAGGGCTAAGACATCCAACTTCTTTTCATTCATAACATTAGCAATCATCTCTTTCTTATCATCCACATACATCCACGCACATTCAAACATCCCAATTTTATGAAGTTTTATACAGGACAAGGGGTTACTAGCCCATTGCTCCCGGCATTTAGTCGCTCTTACGACACGTATAGCTTATGGAGGAAGAATTCTGTTCCACTTCCACATGGAGATAAGCAGAAATAAAAAAAGAACAAGAACTAGGAAGAAAATAGAAGCAAAACCCAGAGGGGTTAGTATTTACAGTGGACCCCAGATTACGATGGCATCGGATAACGATAAATTCGGAAGACGATACATTTTTCCGTAAAATAATGGTTCAGTAAACGATGATCCGCTCGGAAAATGCTATTCGTCTTGAATGCATACACGGCACAACACTCCATCCAGAGTCAGTGTGCCATTGTTTACCAGCGAGTGAGCGCCACCCACGCATTCATACCATACATTTTGTCATTATTCCATTGTTTTTAGTGCTTGCAACTGCTAAATAAGCCACCATGGACCCAAAGAAAGCTTTCCCAGTGCCAGCCCTGTGGTAAAGGGCTGAGAGGGGAGAATGTGTCTTCTAAGTGATTCAGTGATTCTACAATATGTTATGATACTAGAGCAGCAGGAGTTGATAATGCTATAGTGCCAGCCAGCGATAAAGTGTAGCATTAACAGTGTAGCAAGTAAGTTAAGAAGTTAATCAATAGAAAAATGACGACATGAAACTTAACTCCTCCATTGTTGTTTGAGATATAGGGCTACTGACAACACCGCCTGTGTCTGGCGGCCATCACTATTTAAGGCGATCTTTCAGTGGCCCTCATACACCCAACAACAAACACCACAACACCAGTCCTCGCATTCGTAATGATATTTTATTCATTCATGTTTCTATGTATTAATATTGTTTATTATGTCATATTAGATGAACTGTGATAGATAAATAAGCCATAGAGTTTATATTAGAGTTTATATTAGTGTCCACAATAAACACACCCTGTGCCGGGACAATTCCAAACATTGCCAGAAACAGAACTCTCTGGAACACTTTTTTGAGCAACAGGGTCCAGTGATTCAAGCTGGTCCTAGTGGCATTAAAAAACAAAAAGGGAAGTGAACCCAGGAAGAGGACTTGGTACCTGAAGTGTTAATGGAAGGATTCCCTTCCAAACACTAGCAACTACTCCTTCCTCTCCCTTCCTCCCATCTTCCACACATCAATAACTCTTCAATAAAGGTAAGTGTCAAGTTATTACTGTTTTATATACATGTACTTTATATCTCATTCTTTTTTGTGAATTTAATGTGGGAAAAAATATTTATTTTAATACTTTTGGGTGTCTCAAACGGATTAATTGAATTTCCATTATTTCTTATGGGAAAATAGACTGGATTACATTATTTTCGGTTTGTTAGCCCTGGAACGGATTATCACGCAACCAGGGGTCCACTGTATTGCTTGTACATGCATGTGTAGTGTTACCTAAGTGTAAGTAGTAGCAGCAAAACATACCTGCAACCTTTCATGTTTATGGCAGAAAAAGACACAAGCAATCCTACCATCATGCAAAACAAATTACAGTGGTCCCCATAAAATTATTCAGTTCCGGAGTGTTCTTAAACAAAATTGAAAAACCCCATTTCCCAAAAAAAAGTAAATACAACTGTTTCCACCCAAAAAAAATTAAAAAAATTCATTTTTTTTTGAATAAATATATAGTTTTTCATACAGAAAACAATGAGAAAAAAAATAAAGCATAATTTAAGGAAAAATGAACAGTTAAATGTTTTATCTTTATTGAAGACTTTGTTGCGTATGAGAGTTTGTTTGGGAGAGGACAAAATAGTCCTTCAATATGACAATAATATCAACCTCAGCTTAATTATCACCAATTCATCAATAGCATTAAAAAAAATATTAACCCTTTGGGGGTTTTTGGCCCTACTATAACTTAACCCCGGGGGGAGGATAGTCGCCTAAATTTACACCCCCAAACAAGCAGAAACAGGCTGTTAGGCCTAATGTGATAGAATGGGTCTGTGCGGTCAGTGGGCAGTATAAAAATTCCGCACCCACAGTATAATAGGAAAAAAAAAGACCGTGTTTTTTTGGTTTAAACAACGACTTTGAGTCTATTTTGTGGATTT
>WNWK01014134.1:0-52608 GCA_009830355.1 Cherax destructor | reverse complement strand
GAGGTGTTCCTTTCACGGACTATTTTGCGATCATTGCTACCCACCTTCGCACCCGTTGGCAACAACGCTGGTCTGACCTGCTGAATAACAAACTTCATTCTATTAAACCGGTTATAGGTTTCTGGCCTTCTTCTTGTCACCAATGTCGAGGTTGGGAGACTACACTCTCCCGTCTTCGCATCGGCCCCACTCGTCTTGCTCACGGGTATCTCATGGAGAGGCTCCCTGCCCCTCTCTGTGAGCATTGTCAGGTTCCAGTGTCTGTTCGACATATCCTGTTGGACTGCCCACTCTATCAACGAGCACGCAGAATTTACCTCCAACGACGTCTTCGCTCTGCGGCCCTTTCTTTACCTTCCCTTCTTGCAGATGGCCCCTCCTTTAATCCTGACTCTCTCATTGACTTTTTGACAGAAACTGACTTACTACACAAACTCTGAAGATTATACCCCTAGCACCTCCCTCAGTCCCTTCTACCTCGATCTCTTGCTACCCTCCTCCCCTGCACTATCCACCGTCATCTTGCACTCCATACCCTACTAATCGTCCATCTCCCTCTTACAACCCACTCTCCCTGCATCCTACAATAACCTGCAGCGCTGTATAACCCCTGTGGTTTAGCGCTTCTATTTGATTATAATAATAATCAGTGTTGTGGACGTCCAACGATTTGTTCATTCACCATGACAATGCCCCTCCTCACATGGCACTGTCTTTCCAGCATTTTCTGGCCAAAAACAACATGGAGGTCATCTCCCACCTTTCCTACTCCCCAGATTTAACCCTCTGTGACTTCTTTCTCTTCTCAAAAGTAAAAATGGCACTCGGGGCAGCATTTTAACATGGAAGAGATTCAAGTAGAATCACTGACCATTCTAGACACCGCTAGGATAGAAGAGTTCCAGAGATGTTTTGAGAAGTGGGAGAGGTGCTGGGATCAGTGTATAGTCTCCCAAGGAGAACATTTCAAGGGAGACAGCTTCAACTAGGTGATTAGGCAATCCTATACAATCGAACCTTGGTTGCCTTACTTGTCGAATAAATCTAGTTTCGAGAGGTGTTCGAGAAAAAAATGTTCTTGTTTTCGTACGTTCTCTTGGTTGTCGACAGACAAGTTTTCGCGTATACGGAACGGGACAAAGCAGTTCAGGTCACGTGCTCACGGAATGCGCACTGGACAATGGATCAAGAGCGTGGGTACGAGTCAGTATAGCTACTAACAACTCATGTGCTGTAAACATCTCGTGAGCTTTTGTTGTGCATCTTGTGAACTTTTTTGTTATTTTGCTGTTTTGGTGCAAGGTGTTAGTAGTGAAAAGAGACAAAGAAGAGAAACAACACCAGAAGAGCAGTTGCCTGACATATTAATAGAAGGCGACTCTCCTTCCAAGCAGTAACATACCCCCTCCTCCTCTCCACATCCTGCTTCCAGTGTGCCATTAGCTCTCCTCTGACAGGTAAGGGGCAGTTAAATTTTCATTTACTGTACAGTATTTCAGTTAAATTTTCATTTAATATTTATTTTTACAGTTTCCCTGTGCTGTATAATATTATACATTGTTTTATGTAGTAGTTAGTACATTATTAATATACATACGTATTATATTGTCATTTGGAGTCTGGAACGGATTAATTCTATTTACATTATTCCTTATGAGAAAAATTGCTTTGGTTGTCTTTGATTTTGGTTGTCAAATCGACATCTGGAACGAATTAAATTTGAAAACTGAAGTTCCACTGTATATTTTTTTTTAAGGGCGATCTGGGAACTTTTTGACAATACCTGATGTGGTTCCCATATTTCTGAACAGGATATGGTCAGATTTCTTGGTCTTCTGTTTGATTTCCAAATGTCCTGGAAGCTTCACTTAACCTATCAAACCACAGAACAGATAAGGTTCAAACCCATGGCAAATGAGTGCTAAAATTCAGAACAGTGGTTTGTTTCACTCATGTTAATATGATTTCTTGGCTCACATAAACTCAGCCATCCTGAAATCTGCTTGTCATGGCCACCTGATAGATGAGCCTGTCTTTGTCTTCATTCTGCCCATATCCTTGTTATTTTGGGCTATGGTGACCGACTGTATTCTTTAACCTCCCGCATTACTCTCTCTTAACTTGATCTCATTCATCATTGTGAATGTGTCTCGGGGCTTTTCGTTCTTCCCTAGTTAAGAGTATATATGCAAGGGTGAATGTCCCATCTTTGCAAGAATAGCATGATGCCTGTTCTTCGTTATTTTGTCCACTCTCACAACCTCAATCATTCTTCTATGTACAATTGTACCTTGACTTACGAGTGCCCCAACTTAGGAGTTTTCCGAATTACGAGCCATCTCTCGGTCGATTTTTTTGCTTTGAGAAGTCAAATCCAACTCTGTACCCAGAAGAATGTCAGGTACTTAGTCCCATCCCACATGCTCTTCCAAGACATGACTGGAAGGATAATACTCCCACACTAATCCCAGATTGTAGTGAGGCACCTCCTCCCTTGTTTGGTTCTCGTATAAATCCAGGGAAGAGGTAACCTCCATTTCAACACTCAGAGATTTTCCAGAAACATTAAGGTGGGTGGAGTAGCGATGGTGGTGGGTGGAGTAGCGATGGTGGTGGGTGGAGTAGCGATGGTGGTGGGTGGAGTAGCGATGGTGGTGGGTGGAGTAGCGATGGTGGTGGGTGGAGTAGCGATGGTGGTGGGTGGAGTAGCGATGGTGGTGGGTGGAGTAGCGATGGTGGTGGGTGGAGTAGCGATGGTGGTGGGTGGAGTAGCGATGGTGGTGGGTGGAGTAGCGATGGTGGTGGTGGAGTAGCGATGGTGGTGGTGGAGTAGCGATGGTGGTGGTGGAGTAGCGATGGTAGTGGTGGAGTAGTGGTAGTGGTGGGTGGAGTAGCGATGATGGTGGTGGGTGGAGTGGCGATGGTGGTGGGTGGAGTTGCGATGGTGGTGGGTGGAGTTGCGATGGTGGTGGGTGGAGTGGCGATGGTGGTGGGTGGAGTGGCGATGGTGGTGGGTGGAGTGGCGATGGTGGTGGTGGGTGGAGTGGCGATGGTGGTGGTGGGTGGAGTGGCGATGGTGGTGGTGGGTGGAGTGGCGATGGTGGTGGTGGGTGGAGTGGCGATGGTGGTGGTGGGTGGAGTGGCGATGGTGGTGGTGGGTGGAGTGGCGATGGTGGTGGTGGGTGGAGTAGCGATGGTGGTGGGTGGAGTAGCGATGGTGGTGGTGGGTGGAGTAGCGATGGTGGTGGTGGGTGGAGTAGCGATGGTGGTGGTGGGTGGAGTAGCGATGGTGGTGGTGGGTGGAGTAGCGATGGTGGTGGTGGGTGGAGTAGCGATGGTGGTGGTGGGTGGAGTAGCGATGGTGGTGGGTGGAGTATACAATATTTCTTATTTATAAATACAGTGGACCCTCGGATTTCGTCAATAATTCTTTCCAGAAGGCTGTTCGAGTGCCGTTACCGAACGAATTTGTTCCCATAAGGACAAATGTAAATTAGATTAGTCCGTTTCAGACCCCCAAAAATACAATTACAAAAGCACTTACAAAAATACACTTAACAAAATTGTTCGAGTTGGGAGCAGTATGAAATCCGGGGTCCACTGTACATTTTTCTTATTTAAAACCCCGTAACAAAAAAAAAGAATGGGTGTTTTTTGGGGGGCTGGAACGGATTAATGGCATTTCAGTTAATTTTAATGAGGAAAATTGATTTGATATACGTACAGTATGAGCAAATTGAGTTACGAGCTCGGTCACAGAACGAATTAAACTCGTAAGTCAAGGTACCACTATAGCAATAGTATGTAATTGATACTAGTAGAGCTTCTTTGTTTAATTGCTGCCCCCTTTTATTAGGCCCCTTTCCTCTCCATTGACTTCTCTAATTTACCTCCCCTTTATATTCTCCATGCACCTTATTTCCCTCCCTCCATGGGAAGTCCTCCCTGCATGGTTGCTCCTCCAAACTTCCATGTGTAAAAGCTCACTTTCCTTTTGTAACTTAGGTATGCAGCAGTTTTTCATGATAATCATCCAGGGTCATTTACTGATCATTTCCACCAGAGTTGTATGCAATTCTCATGGCTATCATACACATTGTTGTCATGTCCACCTCATCATTCGTAGTAGTTTTGGACCTACAATGCTCTACAGGCTATCCAGAAATTTGATTCCCCTCATCCCATTATCCTTCGTATACAGTTTTGGTAATGCTGCATTTCCAGTACTGGGAACATGTTTTTTGCTGGGTCCCTGGACTCCGTGTCAGGGGTAACAAACAGGCACACTCAATCACAAGTGTGTTCCCTTCTCGGACTGTTTTCTGTGATCTCTCAACAACTTTGCAACCTCTGGCATGTTAACAGTTGTAGTCTGAGTTGGTCCATAATAAGTTTTTTTGGCAAACCACATTTAGCTTTCTGGCCAGCTTCTTCCCACTGTTGTCATATTTGGGAGACTTCACTCTCCACCTGTGTATTGGCCACACGTGTGTCACTCATGAACACCTCATGGAAAAATGCCCGGCACTGCTGTGGGAGGACTGTCAGTGACTCCATTGCGCCAACATGCTTACCCCAACTGACCTTGCTGAAAGTTCCACTTTTGATGTAGATTCTCTGTTTTTTTAATAGGCTAAGTTGTTGCACCAACTTTGGTTTTGTTTTACCTCTTGCAGTCTCCCCTACCCCACTAACTCCTGCCCTCACCTACTCTCCCTCCCTTTGTTCTAAACTCTGCATATTCCTCCTTTAGCACATCCCTCCCAACAGAGCTATATGATCCTTTCAGGTTTAATGCTTAATTTGATTGCATTATTATTACCATTTAGGTCATGAAGCAAACGAGACTTCAAGTTTTAGGTAATGGACAGAAAATGTTAGTGAACCCTGGTAAATGCCATTTTCCATAAGTTATTACTAATAATAATTACCAGTGGAGGAACATGCAAAACATTCACTCATACTACTCTGCACACTTTGTGAATATGATGATGGTACACATTACTGACAAGTTGATAAGTAAGACATATGTACACCAGTTAGGTATCTTTATTCCGAAATATTTTGCCTACACAGTAGGCAAATTGTCAGTTGAATACAGAGGCAACTGAAGCAGTAAGGATATAAAGATGATGTAATCAGTCCATCATCCTCGTAGATGTAGTTTTGAGGTGATCAGCCTGGAGAAGAGTTCTGCGTTATGGTCTGGAACAGTATGAAGCTGAAGCAATAGAATAAATACTTACATAATGTCATAGGTGAGGCACAGAAAGTCTTGATGACAGACGAAGTGGGGCTCACTAGAAAATAAATGCAGTCATTAAGAGGCAGTGTAACAAATCTGGATAAGTCCCTTTCAAATCCAACCTTTCTCGCTCATAACTAGTGGTCAGGCAATACTTTATTTGCAAGATAGTCCATGTAAATATAAACCCAGCTCTAAAACTCTTTCTAGAGGGTTGCAGCGCAAGTCATAGGTCATAATACAGGAAACCAATTTCTCAGATATCCCTCGTGTTTGACTCGACCTGAATAAAATCTTGAGGTGCATAAATGGCCCCAAAATTTAGAAAACACTGGCAGAAGATTCTAAAGGTTCCCTATTTGCCAATTGCTTCAAAAGTATTGTTGAAAACACCTTTCCATAATGTGATTCATGACAGCAATATTCTGTGTCACACATTTTGAAACCTGCTTGTTGAGTCTTCGTTCATTATTCATCCATCTGCACTCCTTGGTTCTGCAATTTTTCTACTCCCGTGTATTGTGCCTTATATTACAGTTCCTTCATTCTGACAATTCTTCTAATGAGAATTTTACATAGAATGATAAATGCACTTAATTCTTTGTATCCATGTGTGCTGAAACAATTATAAACTGCTACAAGATTTATTACATTAATTCTTATTGTTGTTAAATTACTTTACCTTCATTTTGACACTGCAGTTTTTACATTTTTTTTTTTTTTTTTTTTTTTTTTGTCCGGGATGGTCAGTCTTATTGATCTTCAAATAACCTACATTGCATTACATGGTAAAAAAAACTAGCCAATTAATTTTTTTTCAAATATATAATCCTGTAACTTGTATCTTGATTATTTTTTTTAAATTCCTGTTAATCATCATCTTTCAACAAATCGGCTGTTCCCCACCGAGGCGGGGTGGCCCAAAGAGAAAAACAAAAGTTTCTCTTTTTAACTTTAGTTATGTATACAGGAGAAGGGGTTACTAGCCCCTTGCTCCCGGCATTTTAGTCGACTCTTACGACACACATGGCTTACGGAGGAAAAATTCTGTTCCACTTCCCCATGGAGATGAAAGGAAATAAGAACAAGAACTAGTAAGAAAATAGAAGAAAACCCAGAGGGGTGTGTATATATACAGTGGTACCCCGGTTTACGATGGTCCCCAAACTCACCCTTTTATGTAAGTTTATTTTTTTAAATGCTTTTGTAAGTGTAATTTTGGGGGTCTAAAAGGACTAGTCTATTTTACAACTTTTCTTAAGGAGATAAATTCGTTTGGTAATGGCACTTGAACAGCATTCTGGAATGAAAAAATATCGTAAACCGGGGTACCACTGTATATGCTTGTACATGAATGTGTAGTGTGACCTAAGTGTAAGTAGAAGTAACAAGACATACCTGAAATCTTGCATGTTTATGAGACAGAAAAAAGACACCAGCAATCCTACCATCATGTAAAACAATTACAGGCTTTCGTTTTACACTCACTTGGCAGGATGGTAGTACCTCCCTGGGCGGTTGCTGTCTACCAACCTACTACCTAGCTTCCTGTTAATACATTGTAGTAAACCTTTGAAAACCTATGTAGTCATAATACTTGTCTGTGTGAAATGCTGTGCATCCTATGGGCTTTCTAATTATTGTATATTTTATACAATGATTTCAAATAAAAATTTAAATTTGAATGTTTATACATATAAATAATATATCAGCCTAGAAGGCACAATTTCCTGTTGTCTGACGTATAAATGAAGGACTCGACCAATAACTGTCATGTTGACTCACGAAATTGTAACGACACGATTACAAACAAATTATTCCACAGGCAGGGATTAAACTCATGGCGAGTGAATCGTAAAACTATGTGCTGGAATGGAGTTTTACGACTCGCTCCTTCATTAATGCACGCCCGTGGTATGGTTTAGCTGTCATGTTATTTAAATGCCTAATTTACGGT
The DNA here is from genome assembly GCA_009830355.1 of Cherax destructor. Lineage (NCBI taxonomy): Eukaryota > Metazoa > Arthropoda > Malacostraca > Decapoda > Parastacidae > Cherax > Cherax destructor. The sequence continues at coordinate 45,406 of WNWK01014134.1, read as the reverse complement.
ATCAATAATAATTGACCCTTTTTGGGTTTAGTGCTGTAATGATAATAATTACTGTACTTTCATTTATAAACTTCAATGTGTACTCACTACAGTAGTGTAATTTACACTTCACTTGTTGGAATTACTAATTTTGAAAGTATGTACTGTACGCTGTTGACAAAAGTAAATTGTGTGTTTCCCATGACAGCAACCAAAGCATGCAGTATTTACATTGCCTCTGCTTCCCTCCATTTGCATAATAGGGGTTAAAATTAGTAAAAACTGAAGATAATGTCAAAACCGTAAATACTATGTACGTGCTCATTGCACCGCATTTTAAGTGTTATAAAATGGATGTAGTGTGGTAAATAAACAAGTGCCTTCATGAGGAAGGACTGAAGTCAGCAATGTTTACAAATGATTCTTTTCTAGCTCTCTTTCCCTGGTCTTTGTATCATTAGAATTAAAATATGAAGAAAATAATATTGATATTGTATTGTTTCACTTTTGATTAAATAAACTAATCATTATTCTATGACTCTCTGCTCTGTGCACATTTCCCTTGCTTTATGCAGGTTTTCCATGCTTTATGAAAGTTCCCCTTGCTTTATGCAGGTTTTCCATGCTTTATGAAAGTTCCCCTTGCTTTATGCAGGTTCCCCTTACTTTATACATGTTCCACAATGCAGGATCTGCCTATGTGCAGTAACTGTATTATTACCAGGAATTCTAAGACTATGCAAATTCCTTGACTAAGGTTTGCTTAAGAAATATGAGCTTATCAAACATGCACCAGATGGCCATACACAAAAGACGATAAAAAATCAAATTAAAATTCAATCATAATCCCTATACAAATCCAAAATTGGGAAAAATCACATTTAACTCTTAAAAAGCTAAGAAGCCAACCATATAGGTACCAGACAGCCATATACAAAAATAAATGCAATTGGTCAAAACAAATAAGAAAAATTAATTGAAAATCAGTCAAGCTGTGCTGCATATGTTGAATTAGGTTGAGTAGGTACCAACAGCCTGGTTGATCAGATCAGCAACACTCTAGAGGTAAATAATCCTCCCTTTTACCCATCCTTCCCTCTACCACCAGTCAACCATCCTGTCTTTGGATTAAAGTGTACAGTAGGGCCCCACTTATACGGCAGGTTAGGTTCCAGGCTACTGCCGCAAAGCAGACATCGCCGGAAAGCAGAATGCCATTTTTTCCACTTATAAATGCATATAAATTCCAGATAACAAGTTTACATTAACATATACAGTGGTACCTCGAGTTACGATATTTTTTCGTTCGAGAATGCTGTTCAAGTGCCATTACCAAACGAATTTATCCCCATAAGGAATAATGTAAAATAGACTAGTCCTTTTACACCCCTAAAAATATACCTACAAAAGCATTTAAAAAAATAAACTTACATAAAAGGGCGATTTTGGGGACCATCGTATCTCGAGGTACCACTGTATTAAGTTAGCAATAGAACTAGGCATTAAAAACAATAAAAAGTGAAATACACACACAGTACACTCATTATTTACCTCAAAATATTTGTAGTCTTAATGTAGGGCAAAAGGTGAGTAGTATTTATTGTAAAGTCAGGTGTGGGGAGGTACGGTAGCCCTCCTGGCCTCCCCACCCACACATAATATACGTACTACAAGGCTTAAAGCACCCTAGAGTGATAAAATGCATATAGAGTACACTCATTACTTACCTTAAAATATTTGTAGTCTTTATGGTCTTAATGTAGGGTGAGAGGTGAAAAGTATTTATTTGTAGAAAGTCGGTTGTAGGAGGGAGGTAGGGAAGCCCGCCTGGGCTTACATAATAAAGAGATGTGCTCACAGAGAATGTAAACAAACCGGGTGGCACGCGCTGTATTTGAAAGACCGCTCGCCGAATAGAAAGTTTTGGTCATAATTTGAAATCACCATATTAGCAGAAAGCCGTAAGGCGAAACACCATAAAGCGGGGCATGCTGTACATGTTATGAGTCTGTGGATATATATCTTCCCTGTGACCATTGTATTTCCTCCCTCTTCCCCTAGTGTTGACTTTGTCAGCTCAACTTAACTTCGTCTCGCTGAATTTCCATTTTCCTTTCTATAGCTGAAGACTACATTTGAAGACCAACCCTAGGATTTTATTCAGAACGTGTACACTGGATTTCCCTTTCTCAGATCTGTTTTCTTATAGCTTATTCTTTGGTGTAAATATATACAGTGGTACCTCGACTTACGATGGTCCCCAAACTCACCCTTGTATGTAAGTTTATTTTTTTAAATGCTTTTGTAAGTGTAATTTTGGGGGTGTAAAAGGACTAGTCTATTTTACATTTCTTAAGGAGATAAATTCGTTTGGTAATGACACTTGAACAGCATTCTGGCGAAATGTCTTAATGTAGGGCAAAAGGTGAGTAGTATTTATTGTAAAGTCAGGTGTGGGAGTCGGTAGCCCTCCTGGCCTCCCCACCACACATAATATACGTACTACAAGGCTTAAAGCACCCTAGAGTGATAAAATGCATATAGAGTACACTCATTACTTACCTTAAATATTTGTAGTCTTTATGGTCTTAATGTAGGGTGAGAGGTGAAAAGTATTTATTTGTAGAAAGTCGGTTGTAGGAGGGAGGTAGGGAAGCCCGCCTGGGCTTACATAATAAAGAGATGTGCTCACAGAGAATGTAAACAAACCGGGTGGCACGCGCTGTATTTGAAAGACCGCTCGAATAGAAAGTTTTGGTCATAATTTGAAATCACCATATTAGCAGAAAGCCGTGGCGAAACACCATAAAGCGGGGCATGCTGTACATGTTATGAGTCTGTGGATATATATCTTCCCTGTGACCATTGTATTTCCTCCCTCTTCCCTAGTGTTGACTTTGTCAGCTCAACTTAACTTCGTCTCGCTGAATTTCCATTTTCCTTTCTATAGCTGAAGACTACATTTGAAGACCAACCCTAGGATTTTATTCAGAACGTGTACACTGGATTTCCCTTTCTCAGATCTGTTTTCTTATAGCTTATTCTTTGGTGTAAATATATACAGTGGTACCTCGACTTACGATGGTCCCCAAACTCACCCTTGTATGTAAGTTTATTTTTTTAAATGCTTTTGTAAGTGTAATTTTGGGGGTGTAAAAGGACTAGTCTATTTTACATTTCTTAAGGAGATAAATTCGTTTGGTAATGACACTTGAACAGCATTCTGGAATGAAAAAATATCGTAAGTCGAGGTACCACTGTACCAGCTTAATATTTAACTTGTTCAATGTCGTGACCTCCAAAATTAAGTATACCTGGAGAGGGGTTTCGGGGATAAATGCCCCTGCAGCCCGGTCTGTGACCTGGCCTCATGGTGGATCAGGGCCATATCAACCTGGCTGTTACTGTTGCCCACACACAAACCGACATGCATACAACAGCTCGGCTGATCAAGTACCGTACTGACTTTAGGTGCCTGTCCAGAGCCTTCTTGAAGACAGCTAGAGGTTTCTTGGTAATCCCCCTTATGTATGCCAGGAGGCAGTTGAACAGTCTTGGGTACCTGACACTTATTGTGTTGTCTCTTAACATGCTCATGGCACCCCTGCTTTTCATTTCCGAGTCTTTTGCTTTCGTAGGGAGTGATTTTTGTGTGCAAATTTCGTACTAATCCCCCTAGGATTTTCCAAGTGTATATACAGTGGATTCTTGGTTTTCTTCAAATTCGGTTTTTGACAACTCTTTTCATTAAAATATTGTCCCAGTTTTCGTTCGCTGTACCGAACGTCTCCACCTGCTCGCGCCCACACAAAGCATCCCATGCACACATTCTGAGTCAGTCTGGCTTTGTTTCTCGTTGAGTGAACATTACCCTGCGCGAGTGAACATTACCCTGCGCGTTCATACGAAACATTTCGTAATCAATTTTTTTTGTACTTGTTTATCGAGTGTGACTGCTAAATAAGCCACCATGGGGCCAAAGAAAGTTCTGAGTGCCAGCCTTTTGATAAAGAAGGTGAGAAACACGATAGGATTTAAGAAAGAACTTGTAGAAAAGTACGAAAGTGGCGTACGTGTGGTCGATCTCGCCAAGATGTATGGGAAGTCCTCATCAATGATCAGTTCCATCCTGGCGAAGAAAAAAGAATTCAAGGAATCTGATGTTGCGAAAGTGGTAAATGTGCTAACGAAACAGAGATCACAAAAAATCGAAGATGTTAAGAATTTGTTGGTGTGGATCAACGAAAAACACTTAGCGGGAGATAATACCTCCTGGAAAATCAATTGCCACTCAAGTGATTCCTGGTAATGGACAATGCTCCTGCTCATCCTCCAGACTTGGAAGACTAATTGTTTGAGGAGTTTAGCTTCATCACAGTGAAGTTCTTGCCCCCTAATACCACTCCTCTCATCCAGCCCATGGACCCGCAGATCATTTTAAACTTCAAAAAAAAATACACCACAGCAATGTTTCAAAGTTGCTTTGAAGTGACCTTGGACACTGAATTGACCCTAAGAGAGTTCTGGAGGAATCAATTCAATATCCTCAATTGCATAAGTCTTATAGATAAGGCTTGGCAGGAAGTGACTTCCAGGACAATGAACTCTGCTTGGAGAAAATTGGGGCCAGAATGTGTCCAAGAGAAGGATTTTGAAGGGTTTGAGGCTGACCCTGACAACCCTACACCTGTTGTGGAATCTATTGTGGCTTTGAGGAAGTCCATGGGGTTGGATGTGAGTGGCCAGGATGTGGAAGAGTTGGTGGACAACCACAGTGAATAGCTAACCACTGAAGAGCTGCAACACCTTCAACTGGAACAGCAACAGATCGCAGCAGAGGAAATTGCTTCAGAGGAGGAGGAAAAGAGAGGGGAGAATGTGCCTTCTTCAGTGATTAAGGACATTTGTGCAAAGTGGAGTGAGGTGCAAAGTTTTGTGGAGAAATATCACCCTAACAAAGCTGTTGCAAGCCATGTCTGCAACATGTTCAATGACAATGCAGTGTCCCATTTTAGGCAAATCTTAGAGATGCCAGAAACAGACCTCTGGACAGATTTTTTGTGCGACAGGGGTACAGTGACTCTCAAGCTGGTCCTAGTGCCAGTAAAAGACAAAGAAGGGAAGTAACCCCTAATAGGGACTTGATACCTGAAGTCCTTATGGAAGGGGATTCCCCTTCCTCTCCCCTCCTCGCCATCATCCATACGCCAACAAGTCTTCAATAAAGGTAAAACTGATTTAAATGTTCATTTATCCATTAAAATTAGTGCTTTATATTTATTTCTTTGTTTTCTGTAAAACTATAGTTATTCTCTGTAATATGTATTTTTTGTTAATATTTTTGGGTGTCTGGAATGAATTAATTGGATTTACATTATTTCTTATGGGAACTATTGCTTCAGTTTTCGTCGAATTTGGTTTTCGTCAGAGACTCTGAAACAAATTAAAAACAAAAACCGAGGTTCCACTGTAATCATTTATGTCTCCTTCCTGCGTTCCAGAGAATACAAGTTGAGGAACTTCAACTGTTCCCAGTAATTTAGGTACAACCTCTCCTCACTTAACAATGAAGTTCTGTTCCTGAGACCACGTCGTTAAACAAATTCGACGCTAAGTGAGGAGCATACTATAATTGTAGTGAATTTGTGTCAACGATCTTTGATATTGTTTTAATGTCACCTTTGCACCATTTATAACATTTCTGTTATATTTTTAAATGTTTATACAGTAGTGTACTGTAGTACAGTGGACCCTCGCTATTCGAACACTCCAAAACTCACCCTTTTATGTAAGTTTATTATTGTAAGTGCTTTTATAAGTGTATTTTTGGGGATCTGAAATGGACTAATCTAATTACATCATTCCTTATGGGAATAAATTCATTTGGTAACAGCACTTGAACAGCATTCTGGAATGAGGGTGAGTTTTGGAGTGTTCGAATAGCGATGGTCCACTGTATATTGGAATAAGCAGAATTGAGAAAATCAGCTCTAATATACATTATTTAGGTATGAATACTGGTCAGAGAGCCCATTGTAAGTCCAAGGTGTCGGTAAACGAGGACGTTGCTAAGTGAGGAGTGACTGTATTTTATCGTACTTATGTGTGCCATGAAGGTTCTCTGTACATTTTCTAAGTCAGCAGTTTCACCCACCTTGAAAGGCACTGTTAGTGTGCAGCAGTATTCCAGCTTAGAACAAACGATCTGAAGAGTGTCAGCATGGGCTTGGCATCCCTAGTTTTGAAGGTTCTCATTATCCATCCTTTCATTTTTCTAGCAGATGCAGTAGACACAATGTTGTTGTCTTTGAAAGTGAGATCCTCTGACATTATCACTCCCAGGTCCTCTGTTAGTTTTTTGCTCTATTGTGTGGTTGGAATTTGTTTTATACTCTGATATAGTTTTAATTTTCTCATGTTTTCCATATTGGAGTAATTGAAATTTCTCTTCATTGAACTTCATGTTGTTTTCTACGGCCCATTTAAAGATTTGGTTTATGTCCGCCTGGAGTCTTGCGGTGTCTTCAGTGGAGGATGCTGTCATGCAAATTTGGGTGTCATCTGCAAAGGAAGACACGGTGCTGTGGCTTACATCCCTGTCTGTCAGAGGATGAGGATGTTTTGTAATGGTAGAGGATCTTTTCCTGAAGATAATAACACCTAAAAACATTAAATTTTATGGAAAACTTGTGGAGATATGCACATGCAAAGTTCTAGCAAATTTCTAGCCATTTTGCTAGTATGATTTTCATTCTAGTGAATGAACACAAATCACCCATTTAACTATCAGAATTATTTTATAATGCTCACAGAAGTTGGTAACTTGAATAATTTTACACAAAAAATTTGTTTAAAAATGGTCCAAAATAAACACTATAGACATCTTTCCTCTGTTCATTAAGTACATCCCGAGGCCTTTTCTGTATTACAATTATTACACATCACAAAAAAAAATCAAGTTTTACCCCATTTCTCAGATTTATAAAATATAGCCAAGAATGATTAGCCACGGCTTAGGGCATACCAGTAGCCGAAGCAGACCTTGTAAAAGCCCATAAAACACATGGGAGAGGGGGGGAAGCCAGGGTGAGCCGTACCCTTCCTCAGGAAAATCATCAGAAATCTAATTTTTCTGCCAGTTTGAGCTGTATTTCAAGCTACTTTGCTCTAAAACCAACCAAAATTGTCTCTAATAGTATGTCTTCCATTCTGTCAATTGATACCAAGCAGCAACCAATAAAACTATGAAAACCATCCTAGAAACAATCTTAGAAGTACAGAGTAGAAAGACACTCAAATTCCTCAAACATAAGTTTAGAGTTTGTTTTTCTCATCATGCACCATGTGGGGTGGGATTTACCAATAGATCCCTGGTTGTCTTCAAGATGGCACTGGACAGGCAACTAAAGTCAGTACCTGACCATCTGGGCTGTGGGTCATACGTCAGTTTTAGGTTTCTGGCCATCATCTTTAAGATAAGTTTATAATAATTTAATAAACAAACACAATGAAATATATTTTTTTCATTAGGTTCAGAATGATTTTTGCGAAATTGTTGCATACACAAATTTTCGCTTGCCTTATTTGGCAAGAAGAACGTTGCTATTCAAGCTAAAATCACAGATTTTACTTATTCAGCACGACATATATATAGTGTAGTAGTTATTCTTTGTAATATCTTATGGTAAATGCACATTATGTACTTCATTGCTATTATTGATACACACAAATACTGGGACTAAAATGTTAACAGTTTGGTATCACCTAATTACAGATATTTAAGTTAAATAAATTTTTATAATATGAATTACAGTGGAACCTCGTTTTTCGTATGCCCCAGCTTGCATGTAAAACCACAGTTATTCTCTATAAGATGTATTTTTTGATAATATTTCCCATAAGAAATAATGTAAATTCAATTAATCCGTTCCAGACACCCAAAAATATTAACAAAAAATGCATACAAAAACCGAGGTTCCACTCTAAATGAAATGTATCATGCAAGCATACTGTTAGTTAATATTATGGCAGTTGGGTAGGTAGTAGGTTGGTAGACAGCAACCACCCAGGGAGGTACTACCGTCCTGCCAGGTGACTGTGAAACAGAAACCTGAAACTGTTTTACATGATGGTAGGATTGCTGGTGTCTTTTTTCTGTCTCATAAACACGTTGGATAACAGGTATATCTAGCTACTTCTACTTACACTTTAGGTCACACTACACTGGCATACACATGCATATATATACATACACACATCTAGATTTTTCTTCTTTTTCTTAATAGCTCTTGTTCTTTTTATTTTCTCTATTGTCCATGGGGAAGTGGAAAAGAATCTTTCCTCCGTAAGCAATGCGTGTCGTATGAGGCGATTAAGATGCCGGGAGCAATGGGCTAGTAACCCCTTCTCCTGTACAAATCTACTAAAAACGAGAAGAAGAAAAACTTTATAAAACTGGGTTGTCTGAATGTGCGTGGATGTAGTGCGGATGATAAGAAAGAGATGATTGCCAATGTTATGAATGAAAAGAAGTTGGATGTCCTGGCCCTAAGCGAAACAAAGCTGAATGGGGTAGGCGAGTTTCAGTGGGGAGAAATAAATGGGATTAAGTCAGGAGTATCTGAGAGAGTTAGAGCTAAGGAAGGGGTAGCAATAATGTTGAAGGATCAGTTATGGAAGGAAAAAAAGGGAATATGAATGTGTAAATTCAAGGATTATGTGGATTAAAATAAGGGTCGGATGCGAAAAGTGGGTCATAATAAGCGTGTATGCACCTGGAGAAGAGAGGAGTGTAGAGGAGAGAGAGAGATTTTGGGAGATGTTAAGCGAATGTATAGGAACTTTTGAACCAAATGAGAGAGTAATTGTGGTAGGGGACCTAAATGCTAAAGTGGGAGAAACATGCAGAGAGGGTGTAGTAGGTAAGTTTGGGGTGCCAGGTGTAAATGATAATGGGAGCCCTTTGATTGAACTTTGTATAGAAAGGGGTTTAGTTATAGGTAATACATATTTTAAGAAAAAGAGGATAAATAAGTATACAAGATATGATGTAGGGCGTAATGATAGTAGTTTGTTGGACTATGTATTGGTAGATAAAAGACTGTTGAGTAGACTTCAGGATGTACATGTTTATAGAGGGGCCACAGATATATCAGATCACTTTTTAGTTATAGCTACAGTGGGAGTAAAAGGTAGATGGGATACAAGGAAAATAGAATCAGTAAGTAAGAGAGAGGTGAAGGTTTATAAACTAAAAGAGGAGGCAGTTAGGGTAAGATATAAACAACTATTGGAGGATAGATGGGCTAGTGAGAGTGTAGGCAATGGGGTTGAAAATGTATGGGATAGATTTAAAAATGTAGTGTTAGAGTGTTCAGCAGAAGTTTGTGGTTACAGGCGAGTGGGTGCGGGAGGGAAGAGGAGCGATTGGTGGAATGATGATGTAAAGAGAGTAGTAAGGGAGAAAAAGTTAGCATATGAGAGGTTTTTACAAAGTAGAAGTGATGCAAGGAGGGAAGAGTATATGGAGAGAAAAGAGAGGTTAAAAGAGTGGTGAAGCAATGTAAAAGAGAGCAGATGAGAGAGTGGGTGAGATGTTATCAGCAAATTTTGTTGAAAATAAGAAAAAGTTTTGGAATGAGATTAATAAGTTGAGGAAGCCTAGAGAACAAATGGATTTGACAGTTAAAAATAGGAGAGGAGAGTTATTAAATGGAGAGTTAGAGGTATCGGGAAGATGGAGAGAATATTTTGAGGATTTGTTAAATGTTGATGAAGACAGGGAAGCTGTGATTTCGTGTGTAGGGCAAGGAGGAATAACATCTTGTAGGAGTGTGGAAGAGCCAGTTGTGAGTGTAGGGGAAGTTCGTGAGGCAGTGGGTAGAATGAAAGGGGGTAAGGCAGCTGGGATTGATGGGATAAAGATAGAAATGTTAAAAGCAGGTGGGGATATAGTTTTGGAGTGGTTGGTGCTATTATTTAATAAATGTATGGAAGAGGGTAAGGTACCTAGGGATTGGCAGAGAGCGTGTATTGTTCCTTTGTATAAAGGCAAAGGGGACAAAAGAGAGTGCAAAAATTATAGGGGAATAAGTCTGTTGAGTGTACCTGGTAAAGTGTATGGTAGAGTTATTATTGAAAGAATTAAGAGTAAGACAGAAAGTAGAATAGCAGATGAACAAGGGGGCTTTAGGAAAGGTAGGGGGTGTGTAGACCAAGTGTTTACAGTGAAACATATAGGTGAACAGTATTTAGATAAGGGTAAAGATGTTTTTGTGGCATTTATGGATTTGGAAAAGGCGTATGATAGGGTAGATAGGGGGGCAATGTGGCAGATGTTGCAGGTGTATGGAATAGGAGGAAGGTTACTGAAAGCAGTAAAGAGTTTTTATGAGGATAGTGAGGCTCAGGTTAGAGTGTGTAGGAGGGAAGGGACTATTTCCCAGTAAAAGTGGGCCTTAGACAAGGATGTGTGATGTCACCGTGGTTGTTCAATATATTTATAGATGGGGTTGTAAGAGAAGTGAATGCGAGGGTCTTGGCAAGAGGTGTTGGGCTAAAAGATAAAGAAGCAAATACAAAGTGGGAGTTGTCACAGTTGCTTTTTGCTGATGACACTGTGCTTTGGGAGATTCTGAAGAGAAGTTGCAGAGGTTGGTGGATGAATTTGGTAGGGTGTGTAAAAGAAGAAAATTGAAAGTGAATATAGGAAAGAGTAAGGTGATGAGGATAACAAAAAGAATAGGTGACGAAAGATTGGATATCAGATTGGAGGGAGAGAGTATGGAGGAGGTGAATGTATTCAGATATTTGGGAGTGGACATGTCGGCGGATGGGTCTATGAAGGATGAGGTGAATCATAGAATTGATGAGGGAAAAGGGTGAGTGGAGCACTTCGGAGTCTGTGGAGACAAAGAACCTTGTCCATGGAAGTAAAGAGGGAATGTATGAGAGTATAGTTATACCAACGCTCTTATATGGGTGTGAAGCATGGGTGATGAATGTTGCAACGAGGAGAAGGCTGGAGGCAGTGGAAATGTCATGTCTGAGGTCAATGTGTGGTGTGAATATAATGCAGAGAATTCGGAGTTTGGAAATTAGGAGGAGGTGCGGGATTACCAAAACGATTGTCCAGAGAGCTGAGGAGGGGTTGTTGAGGTGGTTTGGACATGTAGAAAGAATGGAACGAGACAGAGTGACTTCGAGAGTGTATAAATCTGTAGTGGAGGGAAGACGGGGTAGGGGTCGGCCTAGGAAAGGGTGGAGGGAGGGGGTAAAGGAAGTTTTGTGTGCGAGGTGGCTTGGACTTCCAGCAAGCATGTGTGAGCGTATTTGATAGGAGTGAATGGAGGCATATGGTTTTTAATACTTGACGTGCTGTTGGAGTGTGAGCAAAGTAACATTTATGAAGGGATTCAGGGAAACCGGCAGGCCGGACTTGAGTTCTGGAGATGGGAAGTACAGTGCCGGCACTCTGAAGGAGGAGTGTTAATGTTGCAGTTTTATAACTGTAGTGTAAAGCACCCCTCTGGCAAGACAGTGATGGAGTGAATGATGATGAAAGTTTTTCTTTTTCGGGCCACCCTGCCTTGGTGGGAATCGGCCGATGTGTTAATAAAATAAAAAAAAAAAATTGGGTAAAATTGGTCATGAAACTGCTGAAAGGTTCATTAGGCCACAGCCACCCAAGCATACCCATAGCCATCACAACCCTTCAGTCTAACATTAACCCTTTCGGGGTTTTGGTCGTACTAGTACGGCTTACGCCCCAGGGTTTTGGTCATACTAGAACGCCTAAATTCTAGCGCCCTCAAATCAAGCAGAAACAGGCTGTTAGGCCTAGATGTGAGAGAATGGGTATGTCCGGTCAGTGTGCGCAATATAAAAATATTCCTGCACCACACAGTGCATAATGAGGAAGAAAAAACTGACCGTGTTTTTTATTTAAAACAGCGACTTTGCAGTCTATTTTCGTATGGTATTTATGCTTGTATTCTCGTTTTCTTAGTCTCATTTGATAGAATGGATGATATATTACAGAAATAAAGATAATTTTGACTGGTTTCACGATGACAAGTACCTTGAAACTGAGCGCAAAGTAGTGAAAATGTTCGATTTTGGCCGATGTTCAAGAGTAAACAAATCACACCATTCGTCCAATACACATCAACTGGCGAGTCTAATATTCTTGCACAAGTGTGCTGACATTATTTATACCATTTTTACAATGATGCATTTGTATACATAACAGTAAATCTTCTATTTTTTGTGAGAATAAAAATTCAAAATGGAAAGCAAAAGTAATGTAAGAGGGGCCTGGAGACGTGACTAATGAACAGAGAAGATGTTATTTTAGTGCTAGGAATGTCTGCCTTGTTTATTCTGGACCCTATTTTGAAATTGGCATCGTTTGAAATTTGTGGGAAATTGGCCAAATTGCCATTTTCTGACCACTATTTTGGGTAGTTGAAATTGATAAATAGGCGATTTCTTATACTCAATCGATAGAAGAAATGGAGTTCTAGCGAAGTAGCTATAATTTTATTAGACTGAAAAATTGGAATTTGCCGAAAATAGGGCTCAAAGTGGGCAAAATCGCAGATGCGTAAATGTCATTGATACCGCTAACTTTGCGAAAGCATAATTCCATTAGTGTTTGATCAAATTTCATAATTTTGGTGGTGTTATGATCGGAAAGAGATTCTCTATCATTTCATAAGAAATAAAATTTTTTTTTAAATTCTGCGACCCTGAGAATGAGATTCGGAGAGGGTCCTGAATCCCCCAAAGGGTTAAAAAGATGTCGCAGTGATATCCTATGTATATTTTTTTTTTTTTAGCATGGGGAGGAAGGAGGTATATATAACTCTGGGCATATTATGGCTGTTAATATGACACTACCTCATATAAATCATTCCACTCTTCTCCCACTCTGTGGGGAACTTTCTAGTATCCCTTCAGCTTGAAAAATTTCCTAATATTCCTTCAATAATTTGCATTAATTTTAAGCAATAGCTTCTAGCTCTTCATTATCAGTTTTATCATATATCTGACAATCTTACAAGTATTTTCTCATTCTTCTTTATCAACTAGTAAGGGCATGTCTAATGTCTTCAGCTTTTCATTGTAACTCAAGTCTTATAGTTCTGGTAGTGATTTATAGTTCGTCTTTGAGCGATTTCTAATTTGTCCATCTGTTTTTTTTTTTCAGGTGCACACCCTGCAGTGTGCATATAATGTATGTTTGTAATGCAAGCAAAGTTATGGTTGTTCACTTAGATAGAAAAACCACGTGTTTAAACATTTTAAAATGCATCACAAACATTGCAGGAATTGTACTGTAATTTTGTGTTGCATTTGTTTAGGCTCTGGAATGTTAGTAAAATGTTATTTAATGGCTCCTTAAATATGAAATTATAAATGTAAATATTGAATGTTCATTACAAGGGATTGAGTGTTATACAACTGTGCTTTAAATGTGTTTGTAGAGATGTATTAAGTACATATTAGTTGTTAATTTATACCTTGAGTGCTTGGCATATTAGGCATGATTAGAAATAGTTTGTATGTTAATTTTTGATAGAGTAAATAAAAAATAATGAAATCTATTTGTTTTGCAGCAGGCTAGAAGCAAGAAGGCCAGCAAGAAAAAGATGCAGAAAGTAGACAGTAGTATTCTAGGGTTCAGCGTTACATCCAACGAGCGCATCAATGTGGGAGAACGAGAGTATGCAGAGTGAAGATTGCCATCACCACTGAACACTTTATATTAATCACCACTATTAGTGAACCCCAGAAAGTGAACCTTCACTTTGGCAATTAAGTGATTCATCTTTTCATTGTAAAAGTACTTGGTTTGTGAAACTGGCTGTGTTTTAAAGGGGCACATTAGATTTTGTTTTTGCCAACACTTCATATGTAAATTCTTTTTACCTGTACTTTAAAGGCTACGTAACTTCTTGTTTTTGTGAGTGTCAAAAGTCATCTTAATAATTTCATCTCACCAGTTCTGCTCATCCCTTGCTGTTTTGCTTCTCCAAGATTCTGTTTTTGAACCTCTGTCTCTTAAAAACACAGCCAAACCAAAGTTTAAGTTACTATGTAGGGAAGGGGGGTAATTTAGTTACAAAAAAAAAAAAAGCCAAATTCTGATTGTGATATCAATTGGTGCAGATTTAAGAGACATAATTGAAAGTTATAATTGGTTTTATTGCCAGCAGAAAAGACATAACTTTTATCCTCGTGTTTCTGAGGTGAAACACAGGAAGCCAAGTTCCATGCAGCTATGGTAATTGCCTAGTATCTATGGATAATTAGGATCTTGTGGACACTGCAAGATTCACACATGACTGACATGAAGATGTCATCATTCAAAGTGACTGCCCACGAGAATCGTGATAACTGCAGCGGGTATGGCTGGTCTGTTGATAATGCTCCTGTTCTTCCTTGTGCATAATATCCAACCAATATAGTTTGATAATATGTAAGGTTGAATTCTATCTGTGATAATGACTTGCTTGCAAAGTAGTGTGATCTGGGGTTAGGATGAAAAGTCAATTAGAATTGCAGCTTGGCATATTGTGAAAACCAGTTATGCTCTCTTGTCACAATGTCCCACATTAAAATACCTCACACATTTGGATTCATGCACATTGTCATTCGTCTTGCATAGGCTTGAATTTCCATTACCGTGTCATTGTTCATAACTACCATTTCATTGTTCATCTCTTAAATAGGGCTTTTAACTTGCTTGTCTTCTGCCAGCAATGCTAAACATGTTACTACACTACATGTTTTAGCACTTAACCATAGCCTATGGAATCCTTTATTTATTACAGTACAACATGCTCTCACTGGAAATATTTAATGTACTTAAAGAAATTGGCACACATAATATATTTTGGTGACGAAAGCTGTTTTAATGTGTGTGCTAATGTACTGTACAGTACACTTTATTAATGTATGGATATAGATGAAAGTTGTTTTCATTAATGTTGTTGAGTTATATGCACTGTATGGAATGATACCAATAATCTTTTGTAATTATGCCCTATTTTGTCTTCGTCTAATACCTATTAATTTTCCATTTAATGAATAACAGCGCATTCTTTTTGTAAAATGACAATAGTTATTATTTTCATGATCTTTATAAAGAATAACTTCTACGTTACCAAAGTTTTGCCTATTTCTCAGTCATGTAGATAAAGTGTTACTAAAGACATTCTCACCATGTTGGAACACCAAACCTTGCTCGCATCCACGTAAGTCTTGTCCTTATTTTTCTTATTCAGTAACCATGGTATTAAAGTTTTGACAATTGATAATGCAACCTGTTGTCTTAAAAAAATTCAGGTTGATTTTTTTTATGAAAAGGTTGGAAGAGCACAGATTCTGATAACTATTTTATTAAATGCTATGTTATTATATTCAAGTCATTGTAAGTGGTGTAATTTATTGAGTCATGTGCGAGGTGGACATAAGTTTGGGTGCAGTTGGAGAGGTGTTAACCAGACATATGCCTTAACTTTGCTATAAGTTCAACATTTGTGCAAGACCCAAGCATTGATAATAGATATTTGTATTTTTAATTATTGTCTTTTAAACTGCATCCTTTAACTAGAGAAAATGGCAGCCTTTATGTACTGCAGATCTTCTAAATTGAATACCGAGAGAACATATTGTTATATCTAATTCAATTTTTTGTGCGTGCACCTGTATGCTTGAATGCATATGCTATTAATGGTGGGGTTTTCCTTTTAACATTTTTCTATCATGCAATAGCATTTGTGATCAGGGAAACACAATTCTTGACTTTGCAACTCATTTTTTTTCTTACATGCTCTTCTGTAGCTTAGAATGCCATTCTTTAAGGAAATAGCATCTTATAGAATCTAACTTCTTTAGGGGTTGCATCTTATAGAATCTTTCTTATTTTAAAAAGTGGTTCTCATAGGATCTTCCTTTAAAGCACTTGTTTCTCACAGAATTTCCCTTCTTTTAGGCACTGGTTTCTCACACTCTTCTTTCTTTTAGGCACTGGTTTCTCACAGAATCTTCCTTCTTTTAGGTACTGCTTTCTCACAGAATCTTCCTTCTTTTAAGTACTGCTTTCTCACAGAATCTTCCTTTTTTTAGGCACTGGTTTCTCACAGAATCTTCCTTCTTTTAGGCACTGGTTTCTCACAGAATCTTCCTTCTTTTAGGCACTGGTTTCTCACAGAATCTTCCTTCTTTTGGCACTGGTTTCTCATAGAATCTTCCTTCTTTTAGGCACTGGTTTCTCACAGAATCTTCCTTCTTTTAGGCACTGGTTTCTCACAGAATCTTCCTTCTTTTAGGTACTGGTTTCTCACAGAATCTTCCTTCTTTTAGGCACTGGTTTCTCACAAAATCTTCCTTCTTTTGGCACTGGTTTCTCATAGAATCTTCCTTCTTTTAGGCACTGGTTTCTCATAGAATCTTCCTTCTTTTAGGCACTGGTTTCTCACTGAATCTTCCTTCTTTTAGGCACTGGTTTCTCACTGAATCTTCCTTCTTTTAGGCACTGGTTTCTCATAGAATCTTCCATATACGTGTCATTCACCTTATGAAAAAAATTTGCAACATGACTTGGTTATTATTACATCAAAGCATTTGGCCCATGCTTGAAATTGTAGACTAAGTATTTTCAATAAAACACCAAGTATTGTACCCAAGTGCTCAGGAAATTGTCAGTTGAAAGTGTCAGTAAGTCTCGAGAGTAAGCTGGAAGGCACGTGCATGAAGGCCACTAACCATAATTACACATTCCTGTGCCTTTATCACTCATCTACTCACCCTAGATGTATTTATACAATTGATGAATATGTTGGCGATGGATAATATCGTAAAAAGTTAAGTTGTGTAGTGAAGTAATGATGGTAAGGTAGGGTGACCACAGCATACACTGTATGGGGTATCCACACCACTGGGATCAGAGCTTGTACACCGTGTGAAGTCATAGCCTTAAATAATCAACAACAACCTATTATGTATTATATATGTATAGAACTATGGCAGCGTAACTTAAGATGGAATGTAGATTCTACATTTGGCCAGAATAAGTTGATTCATAATCTTTCAAAAGTTTTCCTTTTACTATTGGCGAAATTCCGAAATTACACACACACACACACGCACGCACGCACCCACGCGCGCGCGCACGCGCACGTAAACAATAGCTGAACCAAAAGCTATTCTGTAACTTTTTAAACTGTATCAATATTGTATCTAAAGCAATGGTATTCAGACACACTAAAGATGAAGGATGTGTGGGAAAAAGACATTTTATTGTTTATTAATATATTTCAGAAGTGGTAAATGTGTTCAATGTGGCAGCATAAAGGGAAGGGAAAGGGGGAGTGCATCATGCCTATGATTGGCTGAGTCTTGGGTGGTGGTCAAAGCAGTATGGTGTGCTGATGGCCCAGCCCACAGTGTGTGTATGTATTCTCTTCTGTGCAGGGCCAGGCATGGGGGAGATAGTAACTATTAAAATAGCTGGTTAGCATACTTTGTTATGGGGCTCTGAGCCTGGTTTACAGATGCTGAAGACAATATCTACACATCTCTCAAACAAACGAAACATTAAGGAATCGGTTTGTTTGCTAACCCAGATTTTGGCCATGGTGGCACTTATTCTTTTCTACTTCGAGTGTTTGTTTGGTATAGGTGTGGTGAGTTACTATATGTTTGGTACAATCTGGTAAGAAAATTTTGCTTTGCCAATGTTGACATATTGACTGCAGGTTGTGGTGATGGTAGCTGATACTGCCTGCTTCATGTTTGTACAGGTGGTTGTACAGAGCCACATCTACCCTCTCCACATATTTACAGATCAACAAGCAACAATAACTATGTACAGTGTTAGGTATTAATATTTTTTAGCATATTTGATGAATTTCAAAATTTAAAACTTGTTCTTCAGTCCACATAATGTTATTTCATGTAAAGTTCAGTTTTTTCAGGAATGTAACCTGCATGTTAATTGTCATTCAACTGTATAACGTGTTTCTTTATGCATGAGCAATAATATATTTAATAACAGAGAACAGTGTACAGTGTTAGCTCTAACTACTGTTATGTCAGCTTGCAAGTGTGCTTAAAAGCTTACAATTAAATGTTTTCACTATTTTCTTCATTTTACATTAGGAGTTTTGGTAAATATGTATAGACTTTTCCAACAGTCATTAAGGTGCTCTGCTTCTTTCCATGGTTTTCCTGTGGATCACCAAGGGTTGTTTGGCTTGGTCCAGCACTTCTTTTTGGGCACTCGGTTGAGGGTCAACCCCTCGCTTGGGCTGGGCTTCAAAGAGCTGCTTTGCTCAGACTCACTTGGGTCTTGCTCCCTACACTTACTGTCTCTTCCCTTCCTGGGAATCTTTTGTGAGGGACCTACATTCTTCTACTCTGTTGACTTCTCACTCACTGAGGGCTGCTTTCCACAGGAAACCTTCCACAATGGTTGTCTCCTGCCTGTAGGATTTAGGTCTCCTAAGGGGTGCTAGTCTCCCTAAAAAAAAAAAAATGCTTTTTCTCTACAGCAGTCATCTACCTGGGAGTCATCTCCCCTCATTCAGGAAGCTTCTCATCTTTATCTACCACCTATGTCTGTGATCAGTTTTGGGAATTTTCCTACTCTTGCATCCCAGTCCAGGACCAGGTCTTTGATAGTGTCTGTTTATCATTCAAGAGGTTTTCATCCCTTCACCTTCAGTTTATTGATTCCATCTTGGCTGGTGTGGCCTCTGCTGTAACATCCTCTTCTCTGGCTTGATTCTGTCCACTGTGGTGTTCCATGGTTGTCCTGCCTCTGTGGTTTAGTGTGCCCAGCTCTTGGCTGGATGTTCTCCAGGTTGTCCTTAGATTGGTGGCTGTCTTTCCTAAATAGATAAAGTTCATGGCCATGTATCATTGCCTTGGCTGTATACAGTGGTCTAGAGCTTCTTGGAGTTTCCTGTGTGGCAGAGTATTCTAGTTCTCTGATCTTACCTCAGCTGTTGTAGTCTGGTTCCTCCTTGACTTGTTCTTCTCTGGCAAGGCCGAAGTCTCCTGAATTCCAAATATGCTCTGGCTAAGCCTTTACATCTCCCACTATGCCTTTGTGACAGCGTTCCTACAATGTACTTGCCTATTGTGGTCCGTCCAGTGTAATCCCTTCAGATGGTTCAAGACTGCTTTGTGGCCCATTCGGTTTTCCGTTCTGAGCCAGGATGCCAGTATTATTCCGCCCAAACAACAGTCTTCTTCATGGCTCTGGCCTCAGCTATTCATGTAGGTATTCTTCCTACTCAAACTGGCTTGTGGCTTTATGGCATCACATGTCAAGGATCTCTCCTTCACTTCTGACAATCTGTGTGACTTTCCTTCCTCCTGTATGGGTGTGAGTCCTTTTCACCTCGCAGTCACCATCAAGATCACTCAACTTCTTTCTATACCCTTCAGGAACCCTACTCACCTTCATGTCCATCTCAGTGGCCTGGTTGAAGAATTCCTTTTAAACTTTTTTCATCAACCCATTCTCTGGTTTTCTGGCCAGTTCTTGCTTTTCTTTGCTTGAGTACAATACACATACTCACATGGGCCAGTGTGAGCTTTCTGCCCATGTGTATCATACCTAGAGCATGATGAGTTCTGTGATTTTGGTAGCTTATGTTTTCTCCATTGAGGTTCTCAATGAGATTCAAGTCCAGGGAATTTCCTGGCCAATCATTGAAGAAGGGTATCTCAGTCATGAAGCCACTGAATAACTGATTTTGCTGTATGCATAAAAATATTTGCACCGTTGTGTGTGAAAGATTCGGTCTAATGATTTAGGAGTAATTCTAGTCACATTATTACAGTTAATGTTAGTGGGACATTTTTCTAGGCTTCCCTAGACTTGCTTTTGGCTTGGGCATGTCATCAATGCCATCCTCAAGAAACCAATGCAGGTAGGTCCTCATTGAATGCTCACACACGTTACTGGCTTCTAATATTTCCTTCGTATGATGACCTGCTTTATGTAATCCAGTGATTTGTGCAGTTTTCTCATGTGTCAGCCATTTACTCCTGCCCATATTAATTTGTTTTGCCAAAAATGTCCATGCACTCAAGACCATGGTGCAGGGATACCATGGAAGGCACTTAGGCCACAGCCAGTATTCTTAGCGAATCCTGAGACTTCCTGCCTCAGGTTGGCAGACCAGCATAATTTTTTCTCACCAAAACACTAAATAGGGTAGGATATTACTTTTGACATTAGAGTATGCTGGGTGCCTCCAGTTAGTGTACTTTAATGACGAGCACTTATAGTGCTTGTCTTACTCCCTGTGAAACACATTACTGTTCTGTTCAGGTGGGCAACCCTCACATAAGTTATCAAGTCTTTGCTGGCAGGCAGATGCATGCCTGGTGTCCCTGCATCTGTCTACTGCTGATGTATTCCTCCAAGCATACACTTCTCCAAAATGACTGTACATCCTTACTCAACTTGTTTTTTGCCCTCATGGTTTTAGATCATTGGTGGTTTCCATGCACTTCACAGACTGTTTCCAAGACACATTTGTTAAGGTATTCTACACAAATAACCCACACATAGAAGAGAGGAGCTTACCACAACGTTTCGGTCCGACTTGGACCATTTACAAAGCCCACTGTGACTTTGTAAATGGTCCAAGTCAGACCGAAACATCGTGGTAAGACCCTCTCCTATGTGCGGGTTATTTGTGTATTGTTCCAGTCAAGTTATTGTGCCTTTTTTTATTAGTTAAGGTATTCTATCGGGGTCCTGGTTCTTTCCATGGCATCCAAGCCTGGTGTGTCTGGGTTTTAAAACAAACTGCCCGACTCCCTCTCCCATCCATGCTTTATCAGCTGTAGCACAGTGGTAAGATTCCTCTTCAAGTATAAACATTCAAGGGGCTCTATATGGACTGATGGGGAACACCTCTTAGAGTTGGATCGATCCTTGAGCTTTGTTGTTGGCGAGTCATCCATGTGCTTGATGCTTAGGCCTGTGTCAATGACTATGCTGCTATCACTAATTTTCTTATCAATGTGTGTATGTAGTGGCAGAGCTCTGGCCATTCAGGATGTCTTTCATTTGGCTTTCTGTTTACAGATACTGCCTCTTCCTGTGGCTAAATACACAGATCCTCTTCCAGTACATTTTTCAGTGACAGATGAAAGAAACCTTCACAACTCTACACCTAGGTTGTTCTCGCCTGAATTCTTCTCCGCTCCAGAGCTGCTGCCTCCATATCTGTAATGGCGATATTCCAAATTGGCTTCCTAGGGGACCACTGTAAAAGCCTATCATAAATGCTGAAAGATTAATTTATGAGGGACCTTGAGGTTACTGGGTTTCCTCCTACACCAGCATAGCTGGGTGAATGGTAGGAATATACTGTATTACATCTGAGTCCCTTAAGGTCTCTGCAGCACAAGTGCATATCAGTGTTCAAAATGTACTTCTCTTATTTCATCTATAGAAGTAAGTAATAATTCATAAGAATATTCACTGCAGAAACAAATTGTGAATGTATACTTGAAAGTTTTTCTTTAAGTAGGATGATATACTGGAATATCTCTGAGAAGGCAGTACAGTGTGTTCTACACCACTGGAAACTTTAACAATTGTAACACTAACACTTAATACCATGAACTTAAAAATAACAGACTGGCAATAACAATAAATATAATTGAAAAAAGTTGCAGAGACGAAGTGAAGGCTCAACAAAGGGAATTTTAAGCTCGCTATACCTTGGGTCCCACAGATGAGTAGCAGCATGCTGCTTGAACTAGAGAGATTAAGAGAATGACGAGCTGGTGAGGCTAGACTTGTTTTCACCTACAATGTGGATGTAAAGAAAATTTAGCAGTTCCCCAGCGAGCAAGCCATTACTTTGTTGACATGCTGCTACCTGGAGAAAATTAAAAAAATAAAAATAGAGGAGATGGAATGAAAGAAACTGATGGGTAGGTAAGGTGGCTGTGGGAATGAAAATCTTTGACATACAGAGGGCAGTACATACAGAAAATGCTAAAAAAAAATCACCTAAGCATGCAGAGAGGTGATACATTTACAACTCTCAAAGGAATAGGAAAAATCCAGGAACAAGCAGATGAAAAAATGCAGAATGAACTTGATATCCAAGAACTGAGAAGCAGCAAAAGAAACAAAAAATTAGTGTCATTGGGCATATCAGCCTAGGCAAAGACAGAACTGAAGCTGTTTCATAGCCAAATCAGAAAAAAAATAATACAGTTAAGATCAGGTAGTAACACTGAAAAGGAGAACACTCACTGCATACAGGGAAGTACAGAGTGGGTTTAATATAAGATATCAGTTTATTTGCAATTGAACACGTGCCAGGTATGTGTCAGAGTTAGAAGGAAGGACAGAGCTAATAAAAAAAATATCAAACATTAAAATTACTGAAGAAAAATACTCTTGATGGAACTTGACTCATAAAGACATTAGGACTTTTTAGAATACTGCCACAGTCTTGTTAGCAATGAGTGCTGTAAACCTACTTGCTATATAAGCAAACACCATTCATTTTAAGTTCCAGTGAATGAGAAACATTAGACAGGAGAACAATGGGTATGCAAGAAAAATGTTGATCATTATTTTTGCTTACAAAATATTCAGCCTGTTATTTACTTGGTAGATAATGGCAAGAGGTGACAAATGGGAATGAAGGCATGGTGGTAGAGGATCCTTTTTAATACAACATTTTGCACAAGGCTGGGCTTTATCAAGCACACAAAAATGAGCAAATACACCACCTTATAAGGCAAACAAGTACCATATGGTTAGGCTAGGAGAAAAATGTAACACCCAAAATCATTGTGAGAGGTCACACATGAGATCATAAATTGCAAGATCAAGTCTGGTGAGGTTAGGTATTGGTGGGAACAGGGGGTGAGGGTAAGGTGACAAGGTTTATTATTATTATTATTATTATTATTAGTATTAGTATTAGTATTATTAGTATTAGTATTATTATTATTATTATTATTATTTATTATTTATTATTTATTATTTATTATTTATTATTATTATTATTATTAATTGCAGACAATGTGGGCAGTAGGCCCAGCCAACATGTACATTCCACTGTTTTGCTCAATACTTGATCTCGTAGTTTATGACCTCATGTTTGACCTCTTACGGTGACCTTATGTGTCACATGTCTCTCTCCATGCTTGACCTCATGGTACTTGTTTGCCCTGTTATGCAATGTATTTACTCATTTCTGTACACTTGATAAAGCCCAACTTTGAGTGAAATATTGTATTAAAAGGATCTGCTACCAGTGTCTTTATTGCCCTGTTATTTCCTTACTTAAACAGTTGGCTCTGACTGCATTACACAAGACTTTTAATTTTATTATCAAAATAAATGGGTCAAGGGATGTTATGGTTGAAAAAATTTCCCGTTCAGAGACTCGAACTAATTGCTAATGTGTTTTCTAGTTAAAAAGATAGAATATTTTCTCCATGGGGAAGTGGAACAGAATTCTTCCTCCGTAAGCCATGCGTGTCGTAAGAGGCGACTAAAATGCCGGGAGCATGGGGCTAGTAACCCCTTCTCCTGTATACATTACTAAAGTTAAAAAGAGAAACTTTTGTTTTTCTTTTTGGGCCACCCTGCCTCGGTGGAATACGGCCGGTTTGTTGAAAGAAGATGTACCAGTAATTGGGATCACTTTGATACAAAATATTTGCACATTTGATTGCAAAACAGGAAAAATAAAATAGCATATACAGGTAGTATCTATATAATTCTTTAATTCAAAGTTAAAAAAAGAAAATTAGTTTACATTTCTTAGAGGTTTCTGCCAAACCAAATTGAGTATCTTTGTGAAAACATTTCACCAACCAGTGACTTCATCAGTCCAATACAGAGAATAATAATAATAAATTTATTTTGACATGATACATGGTTGTACAAAGGAATATAATAGTTGGGTGTACATGCCAAAAGCCCCTTTGTATGCAGAGCATTTTGGGCAAACTTAAAATTAACTTGATTAATAAGGCAAAAACAGTTCATATGGTCATTAGATGAGTTACAGTGAGTACAAGAGAATTGAGTATTATTAGGTAATGCTATATTGCTTTAATAAGTCTTGTAGAAAAGTTCAGTAGATAATGATAGAAGATGAGGAGGAGTTTAAGGTAATCCTTCAGCCTATAGTTGCATCCCTGAGTTCCCATTTCTTGCCTCACAAACAGCCAGTCCATGTTGGTTCATAACCCTGTGCTGCTTACTAAAAACTGGTTCACCAATTACTATATGTTACTTCATAGATCTCTTAATGAATTTGAAAAATTCTTGAAGTATTTGGAAAAGAAAAGGAATATATTTTTGCAGGATAAGAATGCAAAAATTTTGTTGATCTTGACAAGTAAAAATAATCCTACGTAACACTTAAATTTTATTTTACCAGAGTTATGGATACATTGTTTACTGTACCTGACATTTTAGCTAGGCTGCAAGATTGTCAACTTGGTGTTGTAGCCAAGAGCAGAACCATAGATAGTCTTATTTGTTTTGCCATAAATATACCCTTTTTTATTTGTTGATGACCTACTGCAACTTACATGTTCTGTACAAGGTCTTGTACTATCCTTAACTGCCTGCCAGCTCATGGTCATCAGTTAGTGAAGTCCTGTAGGTGCTGTATAACCCCTATGGGTTTTATGCTTCCCCCATAGTGTAATACAGTAATCATCCACCTGTAGAATCCATCTCAATCTTCTCATTCTGTTATATACCATAACCTGCACGCCCAGCATCATTGTCCACCTATCTTATAATCTGTATTTTTTCCTCGGCTTTTCTCTACATACTACTTGGAGTTCTATGAGTCTCTTTAAATTAATATTTGGATGGCACATAAAACTATTTGTAAATGTAATTTTTCTGATCATTTTCTGATGTACTTTAATAAATTATATACTTTAGACTAACTGCAGATTACTTTTTTTAATTGTGTTCATCTTGATACATTTCATATGGTTAAAGTTTTCTATCTACTTAGATAGCTCTTGATCTGTAGAGAAGAAAAGCATTATATGTAGGTACAAACAATTAATATAATTAGACTGAAGGTAATATATTCTACTTGAAATTCGTAAATGTTACCTTCAACTGAGCTGGCTGTATCTGCACTTTGTTCCACCCATCATTATTATTTATTTCTAATAATATTCCTTTCATTTTAATAAACAGCCAAAATGTATTATGCAAAGCTGGAGGTCATCTCTCTCAGCCTTCAGTTTTTCACTTCATAAACTCCATCTGAAGCTGCTAGTTAACCCTTAAACTGTCCAAACGTAGATATACGTTCACGTGCGTAGCTGACCGAATATTTTGAGAAAAAATAAATTGTTCTTTTTCTTTAAAATGAAGAGTGCATTTTGTTTGTCATTCTCACATGTTGTAATACTCCACACAATGAGTGCACAGACCCATTCTCTAATCTCTAGGCAACTCAGGCTTATCGTGGCAAGGTTAAAAGCATTTGAAAAAAAACGTAGATCTACGTTCGGGGCAGTACGCACGCGAACGTATTTCTACGTTTGGACAGTTTAAGGGTTAAATAACTTGTTTATAGCCTTACCCAAGTTTAGGTAGCGTCAGTTTGTTGCAAGACATGACTATTCCATATAAACCTCACTAGAGAAGGCCAAAAAACTTGAATGGGCATCTGTCTGCTCTTCTATATTAAAAGTTTTACTTAAGGGCAGTAATTTAAAATTAATAATAGATATTATTTTTACTGAAGCCTGTTATATGGTTTTAGATAATTTTTTTCTATGTGTTTTGTGTGTTCAAGCATCATTCTAATTTTGTTCTACTAGCTAGCGAGCTGGCATATGAGTTTTTGCTTGATTGAATTTCAGATCTTGAGTAATTTGGGATGAGAATTCACTGGACTATGTTAATAAAATAGAAAACTTATTTTAACTTAACGAAGGAGAGAGAGAGATGTGCAGAGGAAATTTTCATTGTGACAGTGTTTTGTTTGAGAACCTTTCTCATCGAAATGTCGCTACAATTTAACTTTCCTTTGTACCTGTCTTTGGTACATATTGTTGATTTTTATGCCTTCACGTGCACTCGGCAATTTACTGTGTGCAACATGCACATATCACTGCATTGAGTGTTGGTTGGTGGAGATCAATGGGATCATCATCTACTTTTGCATTTGATGAATCCAGAGGATTCCTCTTGAGTGGAATTGTTAATTGCAGTGGACTTTACTACCAGTTTTGGAGAGAGAAAAAATGTGAAGGATTGTAAAGGTTTCTATAACTCCTCATTGCAGGACCCTTTGTGAGGTGCTTTGATGCTGGTGGACTTATGGTGTAAGAAATTGAAACTACCCTCCCCTTCCTTGTATCAGACTTCATTACCTTCCATTCCCTACGTAGTGTGTGACCCCCTAAGGGTTTAGTGGTTCCCCATGAATAAAATGAGAATCCTTGTATATGAATAATTATCACCTTTAACCTACCTGACAACTTAGCACAGTTGATTCTGGAGGGGCAGGTTTATCTTCATCTTGATACCTGACAGTGCAGCTTGCTCATGTTGAAGCTCCACCAATTTTCAGTTTGAGAGTGGTTCATAATCCTCAAATAACTCATCACTATAATGTGTCTTCCAATCCAGACTGTCTTGAAACCTTCATGATATTACTTGTTAATTGTGCAACTGCTGTATATTAAAACCACTGAAGTTGATACATTTATGCAAGATGATTTTCTTTACCATTCATTCTGGAAGAGGTGACTTCCTTCTAAAAGTCATGTATGTTATTAATGGCTTTCATAATGGTGTAGCTTTTCCAAGAAATTGGACATTAATCTGCTCAAATAAATCTTAATTGAGGCTATCATATTTTCAGCAGTTATATTAATTGACTAAGTTATGAACTTAGTCACAACACTACTGTGGGGAATGATGATAAATTAATTGGAGGATTTTAAAGCTACGCAGTAAAAGAGCTAATACTAGAAACAAGCCTCCAAACACTTTTTTGCATGGTTTTGTTTTGGTTTGAGTGGTACCTGATGCAGGGCTTCACTGCACTGTAAATGATATAATTGCCATTTCTTTAGGTGTAAACACCAAGTCAAATCTAGCTTTTCACTCCTCTTTCCCATCTTATGCTTGTTAACTTTACATTTACTCCCTGATGATGGATCACCTTACAGTGTTGGCACGGTTTGAGTCACCTAAATTTTTTGTTATCCTCATCACCTTACTCTTTCCTATGTTCTCTTAATTTCCTTCTTTAACATACTCTACCAAACTCTGCAACTTCTCTTCAGAATGGATGTGTAAATGAAAAAAGGCCTTTAGTTAATGATTGTTTTATTGCATCATTATGTTTTGTCTTGAAGTATGCATGTGTGCTTTATCCTTGCTGCAGAATTAACTTTTAAACCACTAATATACACTTGTAATTTCAGAGTTGTGCTTTTTGGATGAAAAGCTAATATGTACTGTCTAGACACAATAATAATAACAGTTGGGGTTTTATAACTTGTGTGCTTGCTCTTTCGAGAAATTCACAACTGCTCATACACCAGACAATAAATACGATAAAAAAGAATACTTAAATTTATATTTGAGTGGCTGTATTATGAATAAGGTCATAAACTCGAGAAGATAGATGTGCTTTCAACTGAAACTTAAATATGTACCAATTCCTGACTCTTAAGAGATAGTGATAAACTGTTTTACAATCTGGGAGCTACATAAGAAAAGTTTTTCTGCAAATGATTTCTTCCCCACAGCATGAGGCTGTCACTCTGAAAGGGGTTTGCAGTTTAGAAACTTTCCAGAGCCTGATGTATAAGGTACAGGTATATCAGCCAGATAATTGGGTTCATTGAACTTAATAACTTTAAATATTAATACACAGTTTTTTATTATAATAATAATTGCCTTAATATTGAGCCAATGCAGGCCGAGTAGGTACTAGTAGGAACTCCAGGTGGGGCAAAAATAACAGTCCAGCTGCACCATTCAGTACAGACTAAAGTTTTGAAGCAAGTACAGTGGATCCCCGAAAATTGACTGTAATCCGTTCCAGGAGCTAGGCCTAAAATCGAACTGGCCGATTTATGAACCATTATTTCCCATAAGAAATAATGTAAATACAATTAATCCGTTCCAGACACCCAAAAATATTCACAAAAAAATACATTTTTTAAAGATTAACTATAGTTTTACATACACAAAACACACAATACCAACACAATAACAACATATAATAAATAAATATTTAAAATACATGTAACATTTACTTACCTTTATTGAAGAGACTTGCTGGCATCTTCAAGATAGGGAGGAGAAGACGGGGAGGGAGCACTCATTGTTTGGAAGGAGAATTCCCCTCCAAAAGGACTTCAGGTAACAAGTCCCTCTCTGGGGTTACTTCCCTTCTTTGTCTTTTAATGCCACTAGGACCAGCTTGAGAGTCACTAGACCTCTGTCGCACAAAATAACTGTCAAGAGAGCTCTGTTTCTGGCGCCTCTTTAACATGTTCCTGAAGTGCAATATGGCTCTGTCACTGAACTTGTTGCAGAGATGGCTTATTTCAGCTTGCTCAGGGTGAAATTGTTCAACGAAACTTTGCACCTCATTCCACATTGAAAAAATTTCCTTAATCTCCTTCAGTTTGATGGTGTTCCTCATTTTCTTTACCACAGGGGTGCCACTAGGAAGCTTCTTTGGACCCATGGTGACTTATTTCACAGTGACAATCACTTAACCACCAATAAACACAATACATTTATTGTGAAATGTTTGAATGAGCACGCTGGGTAATGTTCACTCAAAGGTAAACAATGCTAGACTGTGTCACGACACCTGCACGGCAAGGTGCGCAAGCGCGGGGCAGGCGGACAGGTCTGGTACGCGGGCCGATAATCGGGAAAAAAATGGGCCTAAAAAAGCAATCGAAAATCAAGCCGGCCGATAATCAGACCAGCCGATTTGCGGGGGTCCACTGTACTTAGGTAAACCCACAAACAAATGAAACTGTTCAAGAGGAGACAGATGTATGGATAAGGACTAAGATATTCAGTGTCAAGATATTTTCTAACTGCATAGAAATTATGAGTGTGAAAAATTGCAAGATTTAACAACTTGGTTAATTAATATGCCCAACTTTTAAGAACTCAGGTAGACACCAAGCCTTTACTAATTTGACAGCCTGCATACTGACAGCACCACAGTTGAATACACCAAAATCTTCAGTCTCTGTTCTCCTGAGATTTTCCATGATAATCAAAATCTGTTTTAACCTTCACAGCTAATTTGTTTATTTTCAATGAACAAATTAGCTACAACTGTGAGGGGTTGAAAAAGTACTGTTTTTGTTAATGTCATGGTCCATGTTGGCTGGATCTAACACTGGCTGAGTGGCTGCTGAGACTGACCCTTGATTTATGACCCATTGTTGGGCAACACACTTTAGCAAGTTTAGGTTCAGTAACTTCAACATCCCCACCCCTCCAGAGTGCAGGCACTTCTCACCTCCAGAACTCGAGTCCAGCTAACCGGTTTTCCTGAATCCCTTTATGACTGTTACCTTGCTCACATTCCAACAGCGCATCAAATCATAAAAAGCACTTGCCTTTACTCATTCATATCTAATATTCTTACACAAGCCTGTTGGATGTCCATGCCCCTGGTGTTCAGTATCCTCGCCAAATCAGTCAGCTAGTCGCATTTGTTTAGGGTCAGAGAGGCATCTGAGGGTGCTTCCAGGCCTTCTTATGGTTACGTACGTATGCCTCTCCATTAGCCCCGGGCCTGGTAGTAATGTTTACTGTCTTTCCTTATTGAGCTTGGTGGGTTTTATGATTGCTCAGAACCCATGTACAGTAGATCCTTGACTCATGATGTTCAGTTTTATGCTGTTGACACTTTGGAAATGCTTAACGACTTTCAAACATTGATTCTCTCTTTCAACACACTGGCGTACTGTAATTACGTTTGCTGTTTTTAAACACTATCTTTAAATATCGCTAAACTGGTTTAACCTAGCATTCATAAGAAAGAATAACTGTAAAGAAAGTAGATTTGGGAGTGGAAAATTCTATGAGCACATTCTGAGGGTTGGTTTTCATTTTAAGTGTTTTGTACTGAGTCTTCAAGAAAATGGACCTCTGACCAGATGAAGTTGCACTGACACAGTTTGTACTAGGGGGAAGGGGTAGAGGAAGGCACAATTAATAGGGAGTTATGTAGTCATGGGTTCACTAGATTTTTTAAAAATTTAATATCACATTCTTTAAAAAAAGAATGACCTGAAAGAAAAAAATTTGGGCATAGATATAAAAAAGATGTTTGTGTTTGGGTAGTTTTAGTGTGTAGTTAGTGATGCCTGAGGTTTCAGCAGCAGCTTGCTTACTCGACCTCCCTCCCAACTTGTGTATCTAACTTGTTAGTGTGAAGAGCTAGACATTTGGGAAAACCCCACCTCCCTTCACCCCTTCATTTTCCCCAACTACCAACAAATGAGTTCTCTGAGGCAGTCCATCTGCCTGCCTGCCCAGCATATCTGTGCTGTTTTGTATTGTAGCTCTGTTCTGTTTATGTAACATGTACACATTAATTCAATATTGTTTAATATTACAGCAGTACTGGGTGAAAAGGAGCAGTAGCGAATGTAAAATATAAATACTCGTTTAAAAGAAGTGAAATTTGTGTGTGTACGTACGTACTCGCCTATTTGTGGTTGCAGGGGTCGAGACTCCTGATTGCTACTAGGTCCACACTCTCTCCCTGCTCCATGAGCTTTATCATACCTCGTCTTAAAGCTATGTATGGTTCCTGCCTCCACTACCTCACTTGCCAGACTATTCCACTTCCTGACAACTCTGACTGAAGAAATACTTCCTAACATCCCTTTGACTCATCTGAGTCTTCAACTTCCAATTGTGACCCCTTGTTTCTCTGTCCCATCTCTGGAACATCCTGTCTCTGTCCACCTTATCTATTCCTCGCAGTATTATGTCTCCCCTAACCCTCCTGTCCTCCATTGTTGTCAGGCTGATTTCCCTTAACCTTTCTTCGTAGGACATTTTCCTTAGCTCTGGAACTAGCCTTGTTGCAAACCTTTGCACTTTCTCTAATTTCTTGATGTTCTTAACCAGTTGTGGGTGCCAAACTGGTGCTGTATACTCCAGTATGGGCCTGACATACAGTGTACAGTGTCTTGAATGATTCCTTACTGAGGTATCGGAATGCTATTCTCAGGCTTGCCAGGCACCCATATGCTGCAGCAGTTATCTGGTTGATGTGTGCTTCAGGAGATGTGCTTGGTATTATACTCGCCCCAAAATCTTTCTCCTTGAGTGAGGTTTGCAGTCTTTGGCCACCTAGCCTATACTCTGTCTGCGGCCTTCTTTGTCCTTCCCCGATCTTCATGACTGCATTTGTTGGGGTTAAATTCGAGTAGCCAGTTGCTGGACCACGTGTCCAGGCTGTCCAGGTCTCTTTGTAGTCCTGCCTGATCCTCGTCTGATTTAATTCTCCTCATTAACTTCACATAATCTGCGAACAGGGACACTTCTGAGTACGTATGTCCCTTCCATCATGTCATTCACATATACCAAAAATAGCACTGGTCCTGGGACTGACCCCTGTGGGACCCAGCTCGTCACAGGCGCCCATTGTGTTACCTCATCACGTACCATGACTCGTTGTTACCTCCCTGTTAGGTATTCTCTGATCCATTGCAGTGCCCCTCCTGTTATACGTGCCTGATCCTCTAGCTTCTGCACTAATCTCTTGAGGAACTGTGTCGAAGGCCTTCTTGCAGTCCAAGAAAATGCAATCAACCCACCCCTCTCTCTCGTGTCTTACTTCTGTCACCTTGTCATGAAACTCCAGAAGGTTTGTGACACAGGATTTGCCTTCCATGAATCCATGCTGGTTGTCGTTTATAATCTTGTTCCGTTCCAGGGGCTCTACCACTCCTGATAATCTTCTCCATGGCTTTGCATACTATACACGTCAGTGACACTGATCTGTAGTTTAGTGCCTCATTTCTGTGTGTGTGTGTGAGAGAGAGAGAGTGGGAGAAATAAGTTCAGAGTTCCAAGCAATTGACTTCGTGAAAAATTCTCAGGAATATATTAACATGTAAGTGGGAGACCTGCTATACCTCTCCTGGGCCTGCAAGGCATCTTATCAGGTTTGCATATCTCTTATTTTCAAAAGTTGTGACCCTCTTCATCCTGTTCCACCCTGGCAACCAGACCTCTCCTTCTTAGTTTCCTTGGTTCAGTTAAGCAAGTCTGGCCACTGGATTGCCTTGCATTAATTAGAATCAGATCTGAGACCTGGGAAAAATTTGCTGAGGCCCAACTAAGTGATGAAGAAGAGGAGTTGTGCAACAAATTTGCCTTGGTACTATTGCACTTGATAGGTCCTAACATCTTGTTTAACATATTGCTCGATAAAGGGATGATTGTGTCCATTCTATCGAGCAAGTTGACACTCATAAACTTGCAGAATGTCAATCATAACATCATACTAACTGGTGTTGTGAAACTAGCATCCTTCTGTACAATCTCTGCTACAGCTTTCTGAGGCTTGTGAAGAGGATCTTCAAACCCAGTTTTTATTCTAAGACTTAGCCATTGTGGAAGCGTTCTCCTATCCTATGGGTTACAAAAAATGTTCCAGCCAAGATACTAAATTTTTACTGTCATAACATTCCTGCCATGGTCTGTTTAGTAGTACTGACAGATCATTGTCTAACCTTGTTAAAGCAGCAATTTTTGATGATTTAGTGATCCCTTGATGTAGGTTTTTCACCAAATGCTGCACTTGCCATGCTATTGACCTCAATGAATGCTCCTGTACACTGCTTCATTGTCTTAATTATTCTGAAGATCATCTCTCCTCTTTCCACCAAGAACAGTATTTATATGGGATTGCAAGGTTCTCCATAAAAAAAAAAAAAAAAAAAAGTTTTATATCCAAGCCTTGGTTTAGCGCTTCTATTTTATTATAATAATAATATATCCAAGCCTTCCAGCAAGCATGTGTGAGCGTGTTAGATAGGAGTGAATGGAGACGAATGGTTTTTGGGACATGACGATCTGTTGGAGTGTGAGCAGGGTAACATTTTGTGAAGGGATTCAGGAAAACCAGTTAATTGATTTAGTTGGACTTGAGTCCTGGAAATGGGAAGTACAATGCCTGCACTTTAAAGGAGGGGTCTGAGATAGTGACAGCTGGGAGGGACTTTTCTCAGCTGTCGTATCTGAGCTCCTCTGCAAAGACAGTGATTATGTATGAGTGTGGTGAAAGTGTTGAATGATGATGAAAGTATTTTCTTTTTGGGGATTTTCTTTCTTTTTGGGTCACCCTGCCTCGGTGGGAGACGGCCGACTTGTTAAAAAAAAAAAAAAATATCCAAGCCTTGGCCATCTTGGATTTAATGGTTTCTTCTGGTAATTACGTGTTACTTTATCACCATCTGTGTTTTGTCTTCGCCATTCCCTCTTCTACACCCCCTTAGTACATAACGTAGTTTGAGTCCAAGTGCTCTCCCCTCTCCCTAGATACATCTGCCCTCTTCTCTTCTGTTTCAGGTCCCCTACACAACCCTCATTTCTCTGTTTAGTACTTTACTTCTTTGACCGCAAACCTTCACTGACACTGTCTCTATTGCACTGACAACTCACTTTTACATTTCTGACCTCTTCTCTAAGTACCTTAGGTGGTCTTCTACTGATTCCTTTCATTGCTGCTGTGATCTTTCCAAATTCTCATGAAGCCCCTTTCCTTTGCAGTTGATCATGCCTTGTTCTTGGGAACCTTCTATTAACTAACAGATCTTGTCTCATAATGTCTGATGTTTCCTCTCCACCAGTCTCATACCCCAATCCATAATTTAATTACACTCCCAGTTTTGCTTTACAATGTCACATCTTTCTTCTATGGAGATTGAAACTAAATGAAACAAGCTTTTATTAAATTTATTATTGTTATGAGGAGTACTGTTGAGAGTCGCTCTAATCTTCTCTCAACAGTACAGCCTCTCTCTATCTCTTAGCCTCTCTCGTTTGTTGTTTTCTCACAGCTCTCTCTAACTCCAGCTCCCATGATCAAGATTTTCATTAAAATCTCACTTTCAATTTGTCTTCCACTGAAACCTGATTTTATTGACCATTCACATTCATAAGTACTGCTCTGTCTTTTTGTTCTTCCTTTGTCATTTGTGTGCCTTTGCAGTGGACTACTATATGAAGATAGCAGAAATTAGAGAGATCTTTAGTTACTGATCACCTAATTTTCTTGTATTTGCTTACAAGATACTAAACTGCCATGTTGTTAGCCTTCCTGTCTGGTTAAGTTTTACAGTCTTTCCTAAGCCCTTCTCAAGTACTCTATATAAAGGAAATTCATTCTGTGTATGTACTGATTTTCTCCATGCTAGATTTTATGTTCAAACTACAGTGGAACCCTGGATTTCATCCAGTGCGGATATCATACAATTCAGATTTCGACCACTTTTTTGAGTGAAATTTTACCCCAGGTTTCATACTTTCGCTCGGAAATCGTCCATATCAGACGCATCCGCCCACTCACGTGTACGTGACTCATTCTGCCTCTGTCACTCGTTTAGTGAGCAATACTCCACACGTTCATCCGAAACATTTCGTAATAATCCATTGTTTTTTGTGCTTGTTGAGTGCGACTGCGAAATAAGCCACCATGGGGCCAAAGAAAGTTCCTAGTGCGAGCCTGTTGTGGAATGTATTGTGTCTTGGGGAAGTCCATGGGGTTGGATGTGAGTGGCCATTATTATTATTATTATAATCAAATAGAAGCGCTAAACCACAGGGGTTGTGAGTGGCCAGGATGTGGAAAAGTTAGTGGAAGACCACAGGGCAAGAGCTAACCACTGAAGAGCTGCAAGACCTTCAACTGGAACAGCAACAGATCACAGCTGAGGAAATTGCTTCAGAGGAGGAGGAAAAGAGAGGGGAGAATGTGCCTTCTTCAGCAGTTAAGGACATTTGTGTAAAGTGGAGTGAAGTGCAAAGTTTTGTGGAGAATTATCACCCTAACAAAACTGTTGCAAGCCGTGTCTGCAACATGTTCAATGACAATGCCTTGTCCCATTTTAGGCAAATCGTAGAGAGATGCCAGGAACAGAGCTCTCTGGACAGATTTTTTATGCGACAGGGGTCCAGTGTCTCTCGAGCTGGTCCTAGTGCCAGTAAAAGACAAAGAAGGGAAGTAACCCTGGATAGGGCTTTGAGACCTGAAGTCCTTATGGAGGTGGATTTCCCTTCCAAACAATAACCTCTCCTCCCTCTCCCTGCCTTGCCTTCTTCCATATGCCAACAAGAGTCTTCAATAAAGTTATGTAATAGTGATTTAAAAGTTCATTTATCCATTAAAATTAGTCATATTTATTTCTCATTGTTTTCTGTATGTAAAACTAGTTATTCTCTATAAAATGTATTTTTTGTTAATATTTTTGGGTGTCTGGAATGGATTAATTGGATTTACATTATTTCTAATGGGAAATATTACTTTGGTTTTTGTCCATATCGGATTTCGACCGACCTTCTGGAACGGATTAAGGACGAAAACCAGGGTTCCACTGTATATGCTATACACAACAGTACCACTGCTCATGTATATCTTGATAAGTAGTATATAGTACAGTGGACCCCCCAAAATCGGCCCTAATCCGTTCCAGGAGCTAGGCCTAAAATTGAACTGGCCGATTTTTGAACCCTTATTTCCCATAAGAAAATGTAAATACAATTCATCCGTTCCACCCAAAAATATTCACCAAAAATTCATTTTTTTTAAAGAATAAATACTATAGTTTTACATACAGAAAACAATGAGAAATAAATATAAAGCACTAATTTTAATTGATAAATGAACAGTTAAATAAGTTTTATCTTTATTGAAGACTCTTTTTGGCGTATGAGAGAAGCAGGAGAGTTTGTTTTGAGGCAGGACAAGATAGTCCTTCAATATGACAATAATATGAACCCTACAGCTTATTTATCTAGCACAATTCATCAAATATGACATAATGAGCAATATTAATAACATAGAAACATGATATAAACTCGAGTATGAATAAAACATGTCATTACGAATGTAAGGACTGGTGGAGGTTGTAGTGTTGGGTGTAAGGGCCACTGACCATAAGCCGTGGTGGTGGTCGGCTGCAGCAGAAAGCCACCACCACTTTTCACACAAACAACTGTACATAATTTATAAATAAGAAATATTTACACTTATCTTGGAGGAGATGGTGGCAGAGGGCAGCTCTGGTCTCAGTGCCCTTCTAGTATACCTCAAACAACAATGGAGGAGTTAAGTTTCGTGTCATTTTCTATTGCTTAACTTACTTGCTACACTGTTAATGCTACACTTTATCGCTGGCTGGTGCTATAGCCTTTATCGACTTGTGCTGCTTTAGAATCGTACATATCGTAGAATCACTGAAGAAGGCACATTCTCCCCTCTTTCTCCTCCACTTTGGTACACTACTTTGCTACAATTTTTCTTCAATTCTATTGTGTTTGTCACTTTCTTTACCAAAGGGCTGCCACTATGAAGTTTCTTTGGGCCCATAGTGGCTTATTTCACAGTAACAATCAATAAACAAGCACTAAACACAATGAATTTATTGTGATAAACAAAGCTAGACTGGCTCACAACGCCTGCTCGGCGAGGCGCTCGAGTGTGGGGCAGGCGGACAGGTCTGGTACGCGGGCCGATAATCGGGCAAAAATTGGGCCGAAAAAAGTGATCGATAATTGAGCTGGCCGATAATCAGATCAGCCGATTTCCGGGGGTCCACTGTACTTTGTTATTTAACCCTTTCAGAATTGGTCCTGTACATGTACGGCTTAACAGCCAGGGTCAGTCCCGTACATATACGCCAACATTCTAGAGCCTTCAAATCTGGTGGAAGAAAGCTGGTAGGCCTACATATGAAAGAATTGGTCAGTGTGTGCAGCATAAAAAATCTTGCAGCACGCAGTGCATAATGAGGAAAAAAAACTGACCGTGTTTTGGGTTTAAAACACCAACTTTGCAGTGTATTTTCGTATGGATATTTATGGTTGTATTTTCGTTTTCTTGGTCTCGTTTGATAGAATGGAAGATATGTAACAGAAATAGAGATGATTTTGATTGGTTTCACGATGAAAAGTACAGTGGACCCCGGTTTTCATGATTTTTTCGTTCCAGAATGCTGTTCAAGTGCCATTACCAAACGAATTTATTCCCATAAGGAATAATGTAAAGTAGACTAGTCCTTTTAGACCCCCAAAAACACACTTATAAAAGCATTTAAAAAAATACACTTAAATAAAAGGGCGAGTTTCGAGCAGGACGGACACCGGGGGTCCACTGTACCTTGAAATTGAGCTCAAAGTGGCGGAAATGTTCGGTTTTTGCCGATGTTCTAGAGTAAACAAATCACACCACACGTCCAATACACGTCAACTGGTGAGTCTAATATTCTTTTACAAGTGCACTGATATTATACCATTTTTACAATAATGCAGTAGTCTGCATAACAGTGAGAAAAATTCAAAATGGAAAGCAAGAGTAATATAAGAGGGGCCTGGAGACGTGACTAATGAACAGAGAAAATGTTATTTTAGTGCCAGGAATGTCTGTCTTGTTTATTCTGGACCCTATTTCGAAATTGGCATCTTTTGAAATTTGTGTGAAATTGGCCAAATTGAAAATTTCTGACCACTTTATTCGGTAGTTGAAATTGGTAAATGGGCAGTTTCTTGTACTCAATCGATAGAACAAATGGAGTTCTAGTGAAATAGCTATGATTTTAGTTGACTGGAACATTGGAATTGGCCGAAAATAGGGCTCAAATTGGGGGAAATCATTGATTTTAGTCGACTGGAACATTGGAATTGGCCAGAAATAGGGCTCAAATTGGGAAAATCATTGATGCGTAATTATCGTCGAGACCGCTAAATTTGTGAGAGCATAATTCCATAAGTTTTCTAGCAAATTTCATACTTTTGGTGTCATTACCGTCGGGAAAAGATTCTCTATCATTTCATATTTTTTTTTTTTTTTTTTAATTTTCAACCCTGAGAGTGAGTTCAGGATCGAGGGTCTCACCCCTCAAAGGATTAAGGTATAACTTTACCCTTCACACCTCTTTATCTTTAGACAATCTGTACACCCAGGTTTTATCTGAAGCATTTCTTGAAGTCTCATTGCAGTACTTATGACAACCTATACGAAAATTCTATCCTTTACCTACTGCACAGGCCTTCAATCTACACGAACCTTCACACAATCTTCTTTGTGTATTGATTTCTTGGTTTGCTCACCTTCCATTGCTCTAGATGGATGGTGGTGAATAATCTTTCAAGATAGCAATAATTTCCCCATCTTCACTTCAATATCCTTTTGTACAACTATGTATCATGTCAAAATAAAAATTATTAGTAGTAGTAGTATTATTATGCTAGTTCTTGGTGTCCCATGTTATATAATCTATCAAATAATTTTGTTTAATTTCTAGTAAGTAGCACTTGACACCTCTGATAACTCATTCTATTGTTCTACCATTGTTTATGAAGCTCTTGCTAGTATCCTCTTTTTTAGTTCATAACTATGGTGCTTTGTTCCTCCTGTTAATTCTGTGTAGCCTTTTAAGCTGTTAAATGTGGATATATCTCCTCTCTGCCATCTGTCAGCCAAGATGGACTCATCTAAGTCTTAACTTTTCTTTGCAACTTTTTGGAAAGCTTTGGGAGTCATTTTGCTTGTCTTGTTATTTTTCTTGCT
The DNA here is from genome assembly GCA_009830355.1 of Cherax destructor. Taxonomy (NCBI): domain Eukaryota; kingdom Metazoa; phylum Arthropoda; class Malacostraca; order Decapoda; family Parastacidae; genus Cherax; species Cherax destructor. Next base: position 6,569 of record WNWK01014134.1, on the reverse strand, counting down.
GCATACATATTCCAGTTTTATTCTAAATTGTTGTGAACATTTTTATCATTTCCATCAATTTTTCTAAAGGTTATTTTAAATTTGGTCTCTTCTTATCCTCTTTTAATTTTTTATTTATTTTTTCAATAAAACTTAGTCTTATTTTGTCTGACTAATCACAAAAATCTATATTTGTTATATTTTCACTTTCTCATATTTTTGGTACTTTTTTTTTTTAACCTCATCAATCATATTAAAGAAGGGTGATCCAAAGAAGGAAAAACATTTACCATCACTTCATAAGCTGTCTTACCAGAGTTGCATTGATCACAATTCAAATGACTCCAATCTTGCACCACCCCTGCCTATCTTTGAAAACAAGCACTATACTTCTCACCTCCAGAAATCTAGTCTGGCTCACCATCTTCCATTAATTCCTTCATAGATGTTACTTTGCTCACACTCCATCAGCATGTCAAATCCCAAAAATCATTAGTCACAAAGGCTCATCTAAGTCATCCTATAATTACAATGTACAGTGGACCCCCGGTTAATTGCCATAATTCGTTGCAGAATGCTGTTCGAGTGCCGTTACCGAATTAATTTATTCCCATAAGGAATAATGTAAATTAGATTAGTCCTTTTAGACCCCCAAAAATACACTTACAAAAATACACTTACATAATGGGTCGAGTTTTGAGCAGTACATAAACCGGGGGTCCACTGTATATGTAAGTTAGAAACAATTGTGGGACAAGAATCAATTCCTGCCTCACCCTGATGGTAACATACCCCATGGGAACACTATCTTAACATGGTTTGCATGTTTTTTCAAACAGAAAATCTTTGTCTGCCTTTTATTCCTCCTTGTTTTGTAATTTCCAGATTAATGTTCTATGAAATATATTAATAAAAATCTAAATAAGTGCAGTCTACTCGTCTGACGTTTCTTTCCGAATAATTTGTGACTCGTAGTAGTTTAATAAATTTGATATACAATAGTTTGCACTCAAAATTGCAGTGTTTGCTATTTAGCAGTTGTTTGCTCTGTTTTATCAACTTTGCTCTAATGATTTTATTAGAATATTTACAACACAGCTTGTTGGCAAGACAGGTCTTTTTTAAAATATTTGCACTGTGTGCCATTTTCCAATTGTCTCCCAACCAATTTACCTTCTTGTACTGACATATCCAAAGTGCATAATTCATTCATTTCCACATTCTTTTAAAATCCTTAGTACTAACTCATCTGATCTTTTTTTTTTTTTTTTTTTTGTTCTCATGTTAACATCTAGTAGAAGCGGGTGGTACATTGAGGCATCTAAGGAAAGAAAATGTATCTGTGGAAACAAATAAGGAAATGGACCAGATTATAGTAGTACTAACACATCCAAGTGGGTGAGAGGCATGGGGTTTCAATGTTGCAATGAGGAGGCTGGAGGTAGTGGAGATGTCATGCTTGAGAGCAATGTGTAGTGTGATTATGATGCTAGGAATTCAGAACATCGAGAATAAAAGGCTATGTGGGGTCAACAAGGGTATAATTCAGAGGGCTGAGGAGGGATTGTCGACATGACTGGACATGTAGAGGGGATTAGGATGATGTGTATAAATCTGAGATGGGAGGTAGAAGAGGTAGGGGTTAAAAGGCTTTTAAGTTTTGAGGGACTTGAGCATCAAGCAGGCTTGTGTGAGCATGTTAGACAGGAGTGAAAGGGGACTGGGTTTTTTAATGAACATGTTATTGAAGTATAAGCCAGGTAACATGAAGGGATTCAGGGACACCAGTTAGCTGGACTCTTGAGTTCTGGAGGTGGGAAGGGCAGTTCCTACCTTGAAGGAGTGGGGATGTTGCAGTTAGACAATAAACTGATTGTGATGTTGGCACATTTCTGGCACAACAGTGATAGAATGAATGATGGTGAATGTTTCATTTTATTGTTTACCCTGCCTTGATGGAAAATACCCATCAAGATTAAAAAAAAAAAAATTATAGAGGCTTCTTTAGCTCCTCTTTTGTTGTGTGGAGTTTACATTTGCTACATCTTTGATATTATCTTTGGTAAGCACTGGAACTTTACACATTTGATATCTGACACTTCCTCCTCCAGTTCTGTTTATTTTTGTTGTCTTAATTCTCTCTATTTTGTCTTGTACATTGAGTTTAGTTTGTTAAAACTGCAATAAATTTATTAAGATTCCATCTAGCTTTTGTTTGTACAGTATTTTTTTCTTAAATACTGCTTTAGGCCATCATAATTTACTTTTGTATAATTACTATTATTCATATTTTTAGCTCTAAAAATCACTTTGCATTTCTTCAAGTTTTGAATTCTATCTTATCCAAATGTTTTCTTAGGTGTGGACACCACACTACTATTGTGTGTTACATGCAGAGTAAGTTTGACCTAACCTTTGCTGTGAACTGCTTTTCTCCATCCATTTATCTGAAGGTTATTTTGAAATTTGTCTTGTGTAATTTTGAATTTCTCAGTTTCATTTATGTTATTTTCTGATGACACTATTGTATTTACACTTGCATCCCTCTTGATTATCTAACAGTTACCTTTTTCCTCAAGGGAGGCTCCTTGATGCCAGTGAGGGCCTTTTAGTCCAGGGAATTGGATCTGCCCTCCTCTTGGATCAAACCTGAATGTCTCCCATTTGCCACAGTGCTGTATGACCCCTACAGGTTTAGTGCTCCCAGGAATGTAATCTGACATTTCCCAATGATGATTTTTTGTTATCACTATTTGCCTTAACATGCGAGCAGTGAAAAATGTTTTTAAGAAAATTGCTAAATCTAAAACTATTACTCAGTTTTGAATAATTTTTGTTTGACATACAAGGTTGCCAAATAACATTTCACAAATTAGGAAAATTTTGGCAAAACCAGTCAATAACATTGGTAAATAAACATGCTTTTAGATGCTCTTAAACAGGTGGTCTTTTTAAATTAAATACAGAATCAGTATTACTAAATGTGTTGCCTCACACTGAACAGACTAGATACATGTGCTATAAATGTGACAAGTTTTTAAAAGTCATGTCCTGGAAATAATTAAAAGCTGAAACCTCTGAAAGATTTGGTGTAAATCAGCATATATTTGGTACACTATTTACAACATTGTGAATATAAAACTGGTAAATAGAGCTGTAAACAAATAATTTTTCATGTAGTTGATTAAAATAATATAAAAGAAAATGCAGGAATTCACATAATCAGTCAATATTCAAAATTAAGGAAGAACTATTACAGTAATGGTTTTGGTAAAAATTCATGGTTTTATCATACATGGTCTTGCTAGATGTATGCTGTATTGCCATCCACTATACGAGTCATTGCAGATAGCAAGGCCAAGCTCAGCATCTTAACTCTGGTAAAAAAAAAAAAAAAAAAATGCCTTAAAACTTTTGTTCTTAGTATTTATGTACTGTATGCAAAATTCAATAAAAGCTTAAAAAATTTAAAGAAATTGTATTCACTTCCATCATCTCCGCTGCCCCAACACTCACTTCTTTTGCTACAAGTTCCACCTGTGAAACACTCACTTCGACTTTTTAAACAGAAACTTAACATATTGCACTGACTGATTGTACTAAACTTGCATTCTCTCCTACTCTGCCCTTCATTTCCCTCATCACTGTACATTTCTCCTTTCACACATCCCTACCTGCAGCACTGTATGACGCATTCGGGTTTAGCACTTAATTTGATTTTATCATCATTGTATTAATTATTATTATTATAATCAAAAGAAGTGCTAAACCACAAGGGTTATCATTGTATTAAAAAAACATTATATAAACAGCTTTTATTATTGTTACTTGCCTAAATAATGTTTTAAGGCTTTATTTACCAACACTTGGATGTTGAGTTCCCACTTACTATTGTTTAAATTACATGTCTGTATAATAAGTGTAATTATTACTTTATTAATGTAATACTGTACTGGTAATTTGGATAGTGAATTTGTACAAGATACCAGTGTTTTAAAGATCTGACTTAAGATTTTTCTATAATGTTTGAGAATCAGAAAATCAGTGTAGTGTTGTAAAATCAAACATCAAAAAACTGAAAATAGTTAATAATTAAGCTGAAAGATAAATATTACATAACCTGAATGCTTTTAGTGATATTGAATCTACAACAGTGGCTCATGTATATGATTTATCCTTTTTTAATTTGTAGTTTTAAGCTCTTTCACAGTATTGTAAATTAAATAGGAAGTGTTTATGGTATTCACTTTCAGAATAATGCTACATTAAGAGGCTACTGGATATTTTTATATAAAACAAAGAAATATTAGTATTATTTTACTTTTTTAATTGATGTAATGAGAGTAGCAGTTTTTCTTGAAGTTTTCAAAGCTGAAATAAACTTTCATTAATTATGTAGCTCCCTATTGGAGTATAAAGCATTTGTATATATTGTGTAAATATGGACTTGAGCATTTTCTGCAATGTAAACAGCTTACTGCAGTTTTAGTGCATGTCACTTTAGGATTGTTATGGGTGTCAGATTAGTCTGGTTAATCCCATACTTTACCTAAGTTCACATGCTTTCTACATACATTGCATAAGCTACAAAAAGTATTATGGAGGATATTGTATGTTATTAAAGTAACTATTCCATGATTTCATTTAGAGCAAGCGAGTGTGCCAGCAACTGGTGATCTTTACCTTTTGTAATGATAATTTGTTCAACAATTTCATGCCATTATCTTGCTGTCAGTTTGGTTTATTGCAATGTGTGTATTTTCATCCAACAGCATTTGACTTGTATTTCTACAGAGTAAAAGGATTATCTTAAAATATTAATGAAAACTCAATCTTATAATGATTTATATTGTTCATGGAACTGAAGTTTAATTGGTATAGTAATGGTTTTAATCATCTGACCTGAAATTTATTTCATCAGTGTGTTTTTGTGAATGGGATGTAGGGCCAATTTATTATACAGATGAACTTAAGTTGATAGTCTAGTACATTTTCATGAGCGTTTAAAAATTTTTGTTTAAGTTGCATGAAAATATTAAGCTCAAAGTTGAATGTTTATTTTATCACATTGGTACAGCACATGTTGCCAATACTACTGAGTATTTTACCAACACAATGTTGTCATAAAATTTTTGTGGAGCAGTTAAGTCTGATATTCAGGCTTTTGTATGTTCTTATCAAATTTGATGGAAGTATGTCAGTCAAACTAACCATCATGAGCTTTCAAGATTTGTACTTAAATAATTATAGTGAATGGTTGTGTGACAAGCTTGTACATCAAATTTAATTATTTGCTTTTGCAAATGTAACTTGCATTTTTTGTATTGTAAACACACACAAGTTTAAGCTAGGAATGTATGACAAGAAATTTAACTTGTGAATATTGTATGGTAATCAGTTTAATTTGTGAATAATGTATGACAATGAATTTAACTTATGAATAATGGGGTATATTGTACAATAGTTAATTTGATATTACTTTAGGGTTTAAGGGCCAGAAGTTAAGGTTCTACTGCTGAGCTACTTTGTTTTATATAAAAATCCTGAATTACTTTACATTTACTTTAGAAAATAATAGCAAGCATTAAAATGAGAAATGCTTGTTTAAATACTCAAAAAAAATTGACTTTAAATGCTAATGCAAGGTAACTATATTGCTTGAAAGGAATAAAACTATAATACTGTACCTTGAAGTGACAATGATGTTATTGTGGAACTCTTGCAATGAAGCTCAAAAAAAAAAACTACAAGACAATGTTGAGAGAGAGAAAGATACAAGAAGCTTCTTCACACTTAAGTGATGTGTCAGTGTGGCATCTTCCTTAAGCAGTGTGCTGCATGATACTGTTGTTATAGGCACGACGACTTTGCCTAACTTGTTGAGAAGAAACTGTTTTGGTGCTCAAATCCAGACAATTCTGGAATCCTTAATACAAAGATAGAAAAAAAAAAATTTCATTTCATACCTTTATTAATGAATATTTACAATGCAACAAAGCTATGTATTATGTTCCCTGTCAAGTTTGTCCCAAATTATGAAAGGTTAATTTTTCAGCTCGAGAACCAGTCTCCTTCCTTGGATTGAATTTAAATACTCCACCCCTTCTCCATTCAGCCTCTTTATTAGGGGATATTACCCCTCATGAATTTTAGCTCCAAGACAGAGGGAACAGTTTTAATTATCTACCTCATTCCACTAAGGACCTCAGTGATTGTGCAGTTTGCCATGGGAACTAGATTTGTCAGGATATACCAGACCACCCTCCTGGGGCTCCAGTGGGTGTTCTTGGATGATGGGAGTATTTCTGGAGTCTGCCTGTCAGTTCCAGAAAGTGGCATGCTGCTGGTTGCCCATCTCTTGTTGGCCGAGTTTCACTTTTTTTTTTTTTTTTAAATAGAAGCGCTAAACCACAGGGGTTATACAGCGCTGCAGGTTATTGTAGGATGCAGGGAGAGTGGGTTGTAAGAGGGAGATGGACGATTAGTAGGGTATAGAGTGCAAGATGACGGTGGATAGTGCAGGGTAGCAAAAGATCGAGGTAGAAGGGACTGAGGGAGGTGCTAGAGGTATAATCTTCAGAGTTTGTGTA